>JADLZN010010346.1:0-121283 GCA_018155175.1 Sinocyclocheilus anophthalmus
GGAAGGAGTGGCGCTGTCCTCGCCATCTCCTGAAAAAAAAGCAGCTTCACACATCTCCGGGTTGCCCGTGTCAGGGCCGCTTTGTCTTTTTAGAGGACTTAGGGCCGGCTGGGACACGGGGGGTGCCGTAGTCCTCCGAGAGGCTCAATGCACTGGCCTTGACGGTGTCTCAGTACGGGGCGAAGGCACTCTTGAGGATGCAGGGGGGTGCCCTCAGCGACAAGCAGGCTGATGCACGGCCCGCGGCAGAGCTGTGGCAGCTGGAGGATCACGCTGGCACAAGATGTGCTGGATGGCCTCAGTCTATCTCTGTACTGCCGAGAAATGCTAGGCAAAGTCCTAAAAAAGTTCTAAACTGCTGTGAAGTGCCACTGCGAGATGGGAGTGTCAGAAAAGCGGGCTTTGGCGACATCTCTCATCTCAGCGAGTTGAGCCAGATGGCGCTCTTGTGCCTAAGCCGGACATCGCCGTTCCCGTGGTCTGGTACTAGAGAACTACCACCATAGCATTCTTGGAGTGCCTTGCTTGAGTGGACCTGTAGATAGCCATGGCATGCAGGGCAGTGGTGGCATGGCCCGCAGCACTGTAAGCCTTGGCGGTCAGAGCCGCTGTCCGCTTATAGGCTTTGGACGGGAGACGAGGACGATTCCTCCAAGTGGCGATGTGAATGTGAATACCCCCTAGCCCCTAATACCCTCTGACGGAGGAGGCAGACGAGCGGCTTCAGGCCAAAAATGGGGCCATCCACGACTTCGTCAGCTCCTCGTGCACCTCCGTGAAAAAAGGAACCGGGGCAGGGCAGGGCGGGGCGTGGTCACGTGCCACGGCTTGCGCCGAGGAACCAATCATCCAGCCGTGAGGGCTCGGCACTGAGTGGTGTGTTCACCTCCAGCCCGATGCTCGTGGCTGCCAAAGCATGGCCGTCAACTCGAGGTCCAATTCGGCGGCGGCCGCAACACCCAAGGGAGGCAGCCCCGCCGAATCTTTATACTCTGAGGATGATAGCCCATCCCCCGATGCTGCGGTCGACATCCGATTCTCTGGCGGTGCACCGAATGAAATGCTGGGACCGTCACGAGCCGGGCCAGCAAAATCACTCGAGAGTGATTGCGGGAGGAGTGAGAGGTCCATAGGGACGGACCTGGCGGAGAAGCTCTCACTGTAATCCTAAAATCTCACTGAGCTCTAGCCGGCGGTCCTCTGCTCGTGACAGAGAAACCGGGATCCGTAGAGACTGAGAATGCCGCTCTCGTCCCCATGAGGAGACAGAGGCGAGATCGCAGCGAAACCATGCTCATACGCTCACAATGAACACATGAGTCATCCACGAACTCAGCTTTAGCATGTTGGATGCCCAGACACTGCATCCAACGAATTGTGTCCCCATCCAGGGGACAGGTAGTGACCGCACCAGAGAACAACGAACGTAACGGCACTCTTTAAAAGGACCTTCGATCCGTCTGTTGATGGATTAAATTAAGCCCCCGTAGGGAATTCTGATTCAACAGGGAACACCGCTGTTTTGGTGCCGGAACGCCAACACAGGAACGTGCTTCTTTCTCCAGTCAGAAGAACAGGCTTTGTGGAGAAGAATCATCACACCACACTCGGCTCTTAGCCAAAAGTCTTAATGAGTGGAATGACCTGTCACCATTGTAACCGTATGCCACAGGGAGTGCTTCAGGCATGCAAAATCCACAAGGCCAAGATTTTACTTTGGCGTGTTTCTCTTAAATTAAGAGCGAATGGGACTCTCAATTAAACCCCCTATGCGTACACGAAATACTCGAAGTGACCACAGAGAGGGAACACAACCCTCTACCATCACGTAAAAAAATGATTATCCAGTACGTCATGACATTATTTAACTCTCAAAATAAGTTAAGCCTGTTTTAAGTATACATGAATTCAACTCGTGTTGTAAAAGTCAGGTAATGTCTTAGTGTTAAAAAAAAATAGACACACCTTTATTGACCAGTGAAGGGAGAAGAAAAATAGAGAGTTTTCAAGAAAATAACAATGGGGGTGGGGTGTTGGTTCTCTAGCAGGATGCTCGGAGTCTGCACGAGGTGGGATGCACGAGTATTATGTTGTGTGTGATGGGGTGGGGGGGTTGATGGTCTCTTCTTCTGTTCGTGCAAATCAGTTGTTTGAAAACAGTGGGATATTTTTAGTGCTCAAGGCCAACTTTTTTTGGCTTAATTTCACACACGTCTCTCACTCATCCATACATGGATGCCTTGTTAGCAGCAGCCACGTAAAACCTGTTAAGGCTAGATAGTCTCACGGCTAAATTGCTACAATTTTGCTCTCTAAGAACTACCTCAATTTTAATTCAGCATCTTGCGAGATCTTTAAAGCAGCTTTAGCCCTCACGAAGGGCCCGTTTAGTGTCACTTTAATGTATCCGCTTTCCTTTCTGCTTTTTCTTTCTTTCTCATCTTTTTCTTTCTTTCTTTTCGGCTCTTTTCTTTCTTTCTTTCTTTATTTCTTTCCCTACTCTGAGCTCTAGTGGCAGTTTTCACATCACCCCCTTTATTGATCTCATTAATTGTTTGTTAGATGTGTAATTAAACAGTAGAGAGGGAAACATCTTGTTAGCAGCTGGGGTCTTTATGTGCTCTTTGGACTCCAGTCTTAGTTAAGCTACAGTGAGAAATTAGAAAGCCGTCGCTAAGCCCAGTGGGGACATCTGCGGGAGACCGGAGCCCCAGTTTGGAAGCTTTTAATAGCGGATTCTGTAAATTGCTCCATTAGAGTGTTTTCGACATCAGATACACTAGCATAATATTTGTAATGCCAGGCTAATGGCATCTTTCATATGTATTATCAGCATAAGATTCTCAGAGATTGTATGTGCCTCCAAACTGTTGACAGATATATACGGTTTTGTGTTTATATATATATTTAGATATATATATATATATATAATATATACACCTCCACATACTGTTTAATGGTTGTAGTCGTTTGTAGTCAGTTCTGTGAGTGTTTGGAGTCATTTTGAACAAAAATGCTAACTGTTTTCTACTGTTGATAATATCAGAAAGCTTTAAAGGGGTCATATGATTCGATTTCAATTTTTCCTTTCTCTTTTTAGTGTTACAAGCTCTTGGTGCATAATTAAGATCTGTAAAGTTGCAAAGACTATAGTCTCAAAGCCAAAGAGATATTCTTTATAAAATTTAAGGGTCAGCCACACCTACCTAAAACAGCTTTTTCTAACACGCCCCCACATGTCTACTTTACTGTGTGGGAAGATTTGCATAACACGCCCAAATGTTCACGCAAAGAAAGAAGGCATAACTTTTATTCTGCTGTAGTATTGTTGCTGCCGCCACCACCATGTAGTGAAGGCGCTGTGTGCTTCATTGTGAAAACGAAACTACTTTGTTTAGCCTTCCAAAAAAGGACGATAGTCACCTCGTCCATGCCTAAGCTAGATCCATGCTGGTCGCTGAGGAATACTTCAACAGTTTTCGGGCAGCTTGCTGGCCAATCGCGGATCGGACGGTGCACCGTGGACAAGCGGAGTCCAGGCCCGGGTCGTCACATTTTTGCCCAGGCCATCCAATAGGGTAGGGACGTAAATCAGTTCCGTCACACTTGATGAAATTCGGCAACCAATCACAACGCACTGGGTAGCTGGCCATTCAGAGCACACCTCGCTTTTCAGACCGCTGAGGCTTTTGTAAAAATCGACGCGTTTCAGAAGGGCGGGGTATAGAGGAGAAACAATAATGTACATTTTGTGGAAAATAATGTTTTTTTTTTTTAACCTTAAACCGCATAACCCATTTCATTACACCCAGCACAAATAAATGTTATTTTTAGCGGCATCATATGACCCCTTTAAATCATTAATCAGCCAATTAGATGATTTCTGAAAGATCGTGTGACACTGTAGACTGGAGTAATGGCTGCTGAAATTCACCTTTGCCATCACAAGAATAAATTACATTTTAAAATACATTAAAAATTATTTTAAATTATTATTATAATATTTCAAAATATAATTTTTTTACTAATGTTTTAAGCTAATATCCCCTGCTGTCTTGGTGAGCACAATAACTTTTTTTTTAAAACTGTGACAGTATTGTATGCTGTTCCTTAAAGGTTTCACGCTAGGGCTTGGTGATATGGCCAAGAAATTACCACATAATAGTTTTTTTTTCATACAGTCGATATCGACAATTCTCAACGCTAATAATCAATCTAATCTTAAGTTTCCTGTTCAAGTTTAAAGACGATTTTTGCTACAAAGTAAAAGTTTGTAGAACCAGACCTGTAATTTTTCCTTAACAAAATAAATATATTAGAAAAATGTATTTCTTAGTTTTTGCATGTTCTAATGAGTAATATTGTTTAAAATCAAGAAACAGGTTTGTGTTGCCTGATAATATTAGTATCATGCTAAATGCACACATGCTATAGCTTATTCGCAAAAAATATTGTAATTATATTCCATTACTCCTCCTTCAATACATTTAACACGTCTACATTAATAATATAATACAATTCCATACAAATACAAATAAAAATATAGTGCAGTTAGTGTTATGTAAATGCATGGTAAATGATGGTGATTTATAGATTGAAAAGCTTTTTGACTGTATAGTTTCACACAGTGTTTCTCCTTTTTGTCAGCACTGTTTCATCTGCCTTTAAACTAGTTTAAATCACCGAGTCATTTGTGTTCATCGCTGAATTCAAGCGCTTCACACTGTATCTCACAGCGCTGTTTAGTGCTTGCATGACCGAGACTCGTCAGCGAGTAAACGCATCTGCTGGTAAACTCGTGCTGCGCTGCTGTTTTGAACCTTGAGCTGAGCGAATAAACGGTCCGTGTGCCGCAATTCAACTGAGTCGCGCTCTTTCGTTCCGCTTTTGGCTCATGAACATTATATCGAACATTTATCGAACTCTTCAAATAGTTTTATCGAGGAAAATTATATCGCGATAATTATCGTTATCGATTTATCGCCCAGCCCTAGTTCACACACATGGTGTGAAAGGTTGGGAAGGTGTGCGGCGGGCTAAACTGGAAGGGTTTGGTAATTGTGTCAATTGGTGAACTGCATTTAATTATTATCCTACTGACTGCTGTAGGACTAAAGTCAATTACTTTTCTGCACTGTTCAACTAGCCTGCCTGTTTGACAAACTACATCAGTACTGGCAACTGCCATGCAGATTGTAATTTATTTGTCTTCTTTTCCCCTCTCTATACTTCCTTCTCCCTATGTCTGGCATTTGTTTATGGCAAGCATGACTGTGTCTCTGCTCTTTTAATTGATCACATGGTTTTATGGTTGCCACCTTATTTGCATGTTCACTGAATGCATTTTTGATCATGACAGGAATAGCTTGTGAAATATCCAGTAGCAAGTCGTGTTGTGCGCTACAAAGCATTGTAAATGTAAAACAAACAAATATTTTACAGCTATGCAGAATTGGATATGGAATTGCATTTCTAGAAGTAACTAAGATATGTTTGATTTTCTGAGATTTTGTATTACTCGCATCAGGGAGCTGCTCTTAAAATGCGGGGTATTGAAATCGTTTTTGAATGTGCGCTCACGTTTTATTTGTGATTGTGGCATCTCGCCACACCCCTACTCTGTACTTAAATGCAGTGCTGACTTGCACACATAAGCCTGGCATATTATTGCATTCTTACAGTGCCATATTAATGTATGAACATACTTTATGATGGTACATTGAAAACCCATTACATAATTAATATTGATGCATAGAGTCATATATTTCTAAAGTGGAGGGAAATTAAATATTTAGCTGAACTTTACCTTTTTTAACTTATAGTTATGGTTGGAGTTTTGTATTTTGTGTGTGTAAATATATTTTAATAGTTTGAGATTAATCAATAATTGACGGGCCGCCTGCAGTACTGCTGTGGACCCCTTGGAACACCCCTGTCGAATGCATTTGCAAACTTGGAATTGACCTGTGTTTGCACCTCGGCACAACTTTTTTTTTTTTTTTTTTTTTTTTTTTTTTTTTTTTTTTTTTTTGAAAGGGAATTTGAAAAGGAGGGCATGTGTTTGCTCCCTTGTTCTCCTTCAGCTCCCAGCCTCCAAACCTTTTGGTTCAGTACAGCAGTAAGTAACTGATATAAATGCTTCTGAAAGAAAGAGGGAAGTGGGAGCCTGATAAGGGCATTAAGTGGGGAAAATGGATTTTAAAAGTATGGTAAATCCTCCCTGGTCTTTGGTTTCTATAAATATTAATGTTATCCCCAGCTGTTCGACAGGTATGCACGGAATAACAAGCTGGTGATAAGTTGCTCTCGGTCGGCGTGTGCTGCGTTCTCCCCCTCTTTTGATTGTTCACCCGCAGAAGTTAAAACGCCTTGAAAAATGAATAGATCCCCATCCACTCATCCCCTTCTGCCTAATTCTTTAGCTTCTTTTACACCCTAATACCCACTGTAAACAGCGCAACAGCCCCGTATCGTTGTATTTTTCCACTTGAAATCACGCTCATCTTTGAGCCAGTGGAGCAAAAGGCAGAATGCCTTTGGAAGCAAAGTACTTCTGAAAAGTTCTCTCACAGATGAGTCGCTGCCTTCCTTGCTATTGTAAATCGTTACACTAGGCAAAACATGAACTTGAAGTGCAAAGTCTCAATGCGAAGTGCTAAAAGCAGGGCATTATGGGTCGTAGAACTCAGTACTTCATGAGAATTGTTGATGTCTTAATGCATGGAACAGAACAAAAGGCTCTTGAGATGCAGCTATAAAAAAATACTTCTTTTAACTTGACAGTTCATGTGATGTAGGTGTCCAATTAGTTCATATTTATATAGACACAATGCAAAACCATACACTGTGAATTAATTAATGAATCAATCAATCAGTATTTAGTATGCGAGTAGATGCAAGAAACCAGACCAGTTACAGTTCAGTATGCAAGTATTTTTTTCAGGGTTTTCGGTAGTTTTTTGCGGCGCGTCTCAAAGCCTTTAACTGAGTTAAATTGTATTCTACTATTTATTGTGTTTGGCTTCAAATTTGTATGGTCAACCCCAATGTCTATTCACCGCTAACCATAAATTGCGACAATTCCGCCTCTTCCCTTGGATCAATTACATCTTTATGTTAAGTGGTTTGGGCTGAATTGTGCAATTGTAAGCATGGTAATGTCATTAAAGCACCCAGAGACTTGGTTCCCAGACTCAGTCCTTGATCATAAAGGGATCATGACCGTTTACTGTGGCCCTAATCTCCACTGCCACTGCAGGGGTAATTGTCTTTTAAGAAGCACTAATGAATCCAAAGAAGCTTCTACAGTGACCGATCGATGGCCCTCTGCTGTGCTGTTTAATTGTCTGTGTTTTATGTCAGCATTCACTGTGTGTGACAGTGCAGAGGGCTTAAGCGCATATGTGCTATCTAAATAGAAAGAGGCCTTTGCCGCTTTATGCACCATTACACTCAACCTGGCAACTGTAATGTGCAAATTTCTTATCTGATGAGCTCTGTGAGGAGTGAACTGAGATGAAGAATATGAGGGGAGCATGGGGAAGGAGGGTGAGAAACAGATACATGGTTTGGGTTTTCTCAAGATATTAATTTAGCATAAATCATGAGGTAGAGCCCATTAATGAGAAGCCCAGCATTTAGACAATGAATACATATACTTCATAAATGTCCCTAGTCTAATTCTGCATGAGTCACAAGTCCTTGCTTGCTTAAATACATACACACATATGTACTCAATCATACTGTTTCATCAAGGTCAGGGAAAAATCATATTAACTAAATTTAACACACCCTTATATATCCCGGTTTTCCACCACTGAAATTAAGAAATAACAACTAGAACAAGAAAAGTAAAAGGTATTGTTACTTTTTTTATCTCACATTCTCACCTTTATTTCTCAGAATTGCAAGTTCACATCTCACAATTCTGACCTTTTTTTCTCAGAATTAAGTTTACATCTCACAATTCTGATTTTATAACTCAGAATTGCGAGAATAAATTCACATTTTGTGTTCTATAAATTATTCTTCCTGACGTTCATCTTAATGGTCTCGCCAGTGCTAGGAGTAATGAGTGTAAGAGCGATCATTTGGCAGACACCTGGATCTGTGTCATGGGATGCTCAGCTATCCTCAGCTAACCAATTTCAGAGGCCCTAACCTGAAATATCACTTCCTGTTTTCCCTCTACGACTCTGAATTTCCCATCTGCACATGTTCATATGGAGCCAGACATATGCCAGTACACTCTTAAAATAAAGGTGCTTCACAATGCCATAGAAGAACCTTTTTGTCTAATTGGTTCCATAAAGAACCTTTAACATCTTAAGAACCTTTCTGTTTCACAAAAGGTTTTTTGTGGTGAAAGAAGGTTCTTCAGATTATACAAAGGTAAGAAAGAGATGGTTCTTTAAGAACCTTTGACTGAATGGTTATTTGTGGAACCAAAAATTGGTTCTTCTATGGCATCGCTTGAAGTACCTTTTGAAGCACTTTTATTTTTAAGAGTGTAAGCAGACATTCTCCCATTAATGTGCTAGAAGTTGTTTTTCTCTGAAAGTGGCAGGGAGGGGCAACTTTAAAACCCCTGTGTCTGACTGCATTAATTACCATGTTAGCTTCATTAGTGCTATTAAGCAATAAATCCAGGCAACTGGGAAATGAAGCATACTTTCTCTCCTTTCTCTCTTTTTTCCCTTTCTTTATTAAATTATTTATTTTCTCAAAATGAATCACAGAATTCAGCCAACTTGCTTAGAGCAGGATGAGTAACTCACATGCTTTAAAGCACGCAGAGTTTAATGATCATCTATTAAGACATGTGACCTTTATTCAAACACAACCACGTCAACCCCTGCTTGCTGCAAACACATTCGAATTTAGAGGTATTTATTAGATGTTCTCTCAAGTCGTGTTGTAGGAGGGGGTGTGGTATATCTGGAAATAATGGCTTTGTGTTTTTGTTGTCGAATCGTTGAGGGTCAAGAACAGCATTAGTGGAGCGAGTCTCTAAACACGAGCGGATCCTGTAATTTATCTTCACATGTACCTCTAAAAGCTCACTGCCAGAGATTAGCAAGCAAATGCGAAGCTAACAGTGACTCAGATGCACCGCTAAATAAGGGCGCCGGGGAATTCATTAAAGTTTATTTTTTTGTCAGGGCACAATTTGTATTTTTGTATTTTTTTTCTTCCCCTCCCTCCACGGACCTCGCGGCAGCCACTTTACAATCTCAGTGTTTGATTGTTAAATCATAGAGACAGGATTGAGTGAGAGAAGACGGGGAAATAATGTTTTTGTTTGCAGGAGTTCAAGGTGATGAAATTCAAGCTAAATGTGAGGAGCAGATAGCAAGGATGGATGCTCATTACTGCAAAAATAAATCATGCCCCGATCTCCCTCATTAGCAATTACTAGCGCACATTAGCGTGTAGCACCTTGGGCTCTTTGTCATCTGCCGTCAGAAGCCAAGAAGCGCTGGCTTCGGCACGTTGTACATCATCTCCCAGGATGCATCAGTGCCGCCAGCTAGCATCCTGACAGAAACGTTACGGTATCTGCTTCTATCATCAAGGTGAAATGTGTTCTGGGGTCATAAGAAGATAAAAGCTGCTTTCTGATCCACACTGTAGTGGTGTGTGGGAGATCATGTTTATTTATCGAGGAGTGTGTGCATGTGAGGTGTGGGTTTTGTTCTGTTAATAGGGAGCACACATTTGTGTATACAGGAAAAAAATCAAGGGGATGGAAGATTGATGGAATCAGTCTGAGTGGATCTCATGAAAGCTGACAAGAACAGTCCCTGGTCATATTTTATCATGTAATTAAAAGGAAGGAAGTAATAAATGTTATTTTGCTTAAAGGCAATGGAGACCTTTTTGGACTTTTTGGACATTCATTGCATTGGGGCATTTATTTTCTTGTCAATTGAGCATTTTGGCAATTAAGAAATGTATTTTCCAATTCTACATCAAGCATGAATGAATGAATGAATGTAAATAACATTTCTGTGTAAAGTTATTATTATTATTATTAGACAGTTTCACAACAGTTAATGTTTTCACAATGATTAAACAGATTTTATGTCATATTTCTCCTATGAAAATCATAAATATTGTTGTATAAGCACAAGATAACAAATATAATAAACTCTTTAAATAATGATAATAATAATAGCATATACATATTTTTTCACATGATTCGAGCTGATTGTGATTATATAAACTTTTAATAATTTATTTTTACAAATAAATATGCATTTTGTTATGTGCATTCAGAGCATTTCACTCAAATCAGCTTAATAACTCTAAAATACTGCAATTCTGATAATCCTTGTGTAGTAATTATTATTATTATTTAATAATAATAATAATAATACATATTTATTTATTTACTTACATAGACGTAAAAGTAATTTGGAATAGGCCTTTTCTTTCAAATGCATATAAGAGAGATAGAAGATAAAAAACCGTGGGTGTTGGCACAGTGAAATGTATCAAGCAATTTATGATTATGGCAAACAGCTGGCTGGATCTAGGTCTGAAACATCTTATAAACATTATGCTGTTAGTGACAGTAATGCTAAAGCACACTTTAGAAACAGCTGCTGGAAGGAGCGGTGTGTGACATTATCCATTAAACACAGAGGTGTAGTAAAAGGTGGTACATAAAATTGAGCAGCAAAAAACGTGCTGATGGCCACTAGCTGAGGAATGCTTTGCAGTGCTAAGTATTGCTCAGAATTTGCAGCCTTATGTTGAAACCTCTTCCTGGTTTTTCATGTTCTGCTCCCTCACATTCACATGACTTGAACTAAATGCATTCTGCTATTGTTTGCTGCAGGCATCTAAGGGAAGGCCAGTAATAGGTTTCTCAGGGACGGGCAGATAAGACAGGAAATCTGGAAACCAGGGGGATAGAGAAAGTGTAAATGGGGGGAATTGCATTCAACACACTTTGTATCGTCTTCTAAAAATAGCTAAACATAGCCTTGTGCCTGCAAAGATACTCAGGAATAAAGCCCCCCCCCCAAAATTGTTTAGCACTGCATTTTGCCACAAACATCGACCTGGAGTGTCCCTTTAGGATAACTTTGTTACTGATAACGATGGTCTGCTTCTGTTGCTGATAAGGTTTTCATCAGAGGTAAATTGCTAAATTAGCAAGAGCCTTATTAGTTGTATTATGCTATCTTGATAATTGTATTGAATTTGAGGTTGACTCAAATTCAATTTGCCTGGGATGCCCAGTTGTCAAATAAATGTAATCAATTAGTAATCACTTTTAGAAAAAAAAGAAAAATGTGTACATTTGCAGAGGCACTATTAATTATTTTTAAAAGTTTATTTTATCCCTAAATTAAGAGAATACAAACTAACTAAATAAATAACTGAATAACTATAAATAAATATTAAGTAACTAATAACTCATAGAATATGTAATATTAATTTATCAGCTTTTTTTATTAATCCATTTTATCAGTTGTTTTTACAGGACTTTCAATGAACAGACCATTGTGTAGTACACAGCCATCTAATCAAATAATCTATGATCAGTGACGGAATCTGAGGGTCGGCAGTCTGCAGGTCATGTTCAAATGTTTTCAAGTCAGTTTTATGATTAGTTAACCTCCAGTCAACACAGGTATTGTTCGAGAGTAAATAATCGTAGGTATTGCGTAACTGTATGTCATCTGCCCTCATTTTGTGCTGACTCCTGCAACGAGGTTTTGAAGTAACAGAGACATGCATAATATGAACGATGTAGTTGCGAGGTGGCAACAGGGGGTGGGATTCAGAGAGGGAAAGTTCATGTACCTTGACTGTAAAGGCCCCTTGCTGTCTATGGCGGGACAGAGCAAAAATCTCAGTTGATTTCATCAAAAATAGTTAAATACATTTTGGTTCCGACGATGAAATTACGGTTTTACGTTTGGAAACACCATGAGGTGAGTATTAATGACAGAATTTTAATTTGTTTGGTGGTGAACTAACCCCTTTGATTATTGGTTCAACTAAACAGCAACAGCAACAAAAATGCTTTTTCCACAGTTTCATTACATATTTCCTCTGCTCACCCTGTCGCTGGCCGACAGGATACATCATCAGCTCATTCACGTACGCTGTGCTGGACTAGGGTTGGGCAATTTCTACCAAATGGCAATTTGATATGGTCTCAAAGGCTACTGTCCCTGAAAACATTGTGATGGACGGTGTCCGGGGAGACGCCGGGGCTTAGCGGGGTGTGCCCGAAGCGTGAATCTGTATGCAGAAAGGCACCGAAAACGAATAACGCGTTCTACGGAGCCACTAAAAGGACATGGTTAGCCACTTGTTAGCGGTAGACTGTTACATTACAGTACATAACATTTCACTCACCACATAAACAGAGTAAGGAGAGATGACTGATAGGACAATGGCAAATTATTTGCAGATACATCCGAAGGCACCACTGACACATATCTAATCTTGTAAAATGTGTGGTAGGTTCTGCCGCTCCGTAGTATAGAGTCTGTGTGATCGCGAATCTCGAAAGTGAAAGTAAAACGCGATCGTGCATTCGAACTCAGTTTCAATTCCCCGCATATTAATAGCGGCTCGCTGATGTCCTCATTTTATATACAGTATAATTACCCAGCGATATAATTGCGAGAGAAAGTATTGAAATATTTTTTTATCCTCCTATCTCGTAGGCTATTTGTTCCCTTTAGGGGTTCCGTAGTACACCTAATTTCCTTTCCGAACACGGAATTGGGATGCGGCGGATTTTACGGTGGATATGGGGGCGGAGGGGAGATCACGATGCCGGCTCAACATCATGATGTCTGTCAGCCATCGGCGATGGACAATGGCATCGTCTATCGGCCCAACCCTAGTGCAGACAGAGCGAGAATGGCAGGCAAACATCAACAACCTGATCTTCCTTCCTGGTATTGTAGTACTTTTACTAATTGTACTATGAAGTTTTCTCACTGGTGAATAACACATTATGTATTGTAGTGTTGTCTCTGGTCGTCTGATCTGTGTGTGTATATGCGTTCAGGGGGCGTGACTTGGACAGCGATTGCAGGGAGGGTGGGACGTTCACTTTCAGTGCTATCAGGCTAAAGTTAGCATTTTCCAAAATCTACTACTGCACCTTTAAGTGTGGCTTAAATGTCCAAATACTTTCAGGGCCACCGTATATATCTTGTTTCTCGCTTTGACTTAATTATTTATACTACCCAATATATTTTACCATATATTCATACGCTATTCATCATAGCTCATTTTAAATAATGCAGTCATTTTATTTATCACCAAATTCTGTGGTGTGACACACCATCTGCAGTTAATGTTGAATGCATTTCTTTTCAGTTTTTGATATTCAGTGTTGATTAATTGCTTTAAATATTCTCAAAGGGTTAAGAGGTCTGTTTCATTAATTTACCAGAAGGCTGTGGACATTTGCACGGTTCTAGGTTACAGATCTCTGACTGTCGGCTTGGAATTAAAACTGTCTTTTATGTAACATGAGACATATAATTATGGTCAATCAGAAACCCAAAGTGTGCCGCAAACTTACAGTTCATTAGGCAACATGTCTATGTGTGATATTCTGTGTGAATGAAATTTTTTGAGACCAGCTAGTGTGGTTGTTACATTTAAAAAAAAATAAATAAAAAAATAAAGTGACATGTGGCCAAGTATGGTGACCCATACTTGGAATTAGTGCCCTGCATTTACCCATCCAAAGTGCACACACACAGACCGTGAACACACACCCAGAGCAGTGGGCAGCCTTGGGCGGCGCCCGGGGGGACTGTTGGTGGGTTCATTGCCTTGCTCAATGACCCTCAGTCGGAGGTATTGAAGGTGAGAGAGCGCGCTGTACATTCACTCCCCCCACCTACAATCCCTGCCAGTACGAGACTCAAACCCACAACCTTTGGGTTATGAGTCCGACTATCTAACCATTCGGCCACGACTTCCACTACATTTTACACCCAGTGGAGTCCAAAAGCAGGTGTGTGATACATACTAGAGTACTCTTTACTCAAGCCTTGTCCAAGTGGAGAAAATCACACTCAACACCTCAATAGACCTGCCGTAATAGACCCCATAAGGAGTCCAACAGCTTTGCGGTTCTGACCTTTATTAGGGGCCTGCATATGGTTCCATGATAGCTCAAGTAGATCGACCCACTCTCCCAAATGGGACCCCGTTTGTATAAGTAGGCCACGTAATGTCTGTTCCGAGTATCACTCCAATAAGACTTATTTTCCGCTGGTACTTCAGACAGCACCAGTAATTTCATCCATAGCAATGTCCGGAGACGGGAGACCCAACAGAAGAGAAGAGAGAGAAAAGAAAGAAAAAATAAAGGAACGAAAAAATACGAAAGAAAGAAAGAAAAGACAGAAAACGAGAACAACCTACAGCACAATGAATGATTGAATGAACGAATAGAGGACTTACCAATGCTAGAAATAAATGATAGAAATAAAGAATGACAAAGAAAGAACAAATGGCAGAATGAAAGAAAGAAAGAAGGAGCAATAGACTGAACAAACACATGAAAGAATGATAGAAAGAACAAATGAAAGAATGACAGAAAGAACAAATGAAAGAAATAATGTATTTATATAATACGATCCATCTATGATCTATATATATATATATAAATCCTATATATATAAATTAGTGCTGTCATCAATTACAAAACACAACTCCATTATCATCGCAATTTTTTTCCTGAAATTACATCGCAGATTAATCCCACCCTAACTATACAGTTTTTAAAAATATGTTTACATCTCGCCACAATTCACATTCAATCTTTTAACGTGAATGTAGAACCAACAATTTAAAGAAGTAATAATTTTTGTACCCCTAGGTGCCAGGGATTTTTGGAAAAATGCTGGATTTTGACATCAATATTTCAGAAGCTTGTGGCTTGAAAGGGCTTAAATATAGAGATCTAATGTAAATTAGAAAAAATGTTGGGCATGACCGAAAGTTTATGTGGGGTGTAAATATACTCGTCTATTTGCATATTATGACGTCATCAGGGGGTGGCCATCTTGAATGTCATAATATTCATGAAATAATAGATATTGAATGGTTGTTTGAATTTATTTGCATGTTTTTTTTTTTTTTGTTTTTCTGTCTTGTTTTCGTTGTCCTTTTATCCTCGTCGTTTTATATCCAAATGATCAAAAAGAGTAAACCACAATACAACAGTAGAAAGTACTAAAAGGATTACTATTTTACGGGTGTATAGTAAAATGCATGTGCCTATTTTTTTGATCAGTTGACCAGCTATCTGCCCAATCAGGTATCTAGGTGACACAGTTTATAGTTCTTGAGAGTATGGTACCTCTCATTGCATGGCACAGCGCACAGACCTACCCCACACTGACTGCACCGTGTACCGTGGCCACTCCCACCTTTTTGGGGCACTGGATCCAGAGCCGCTCTGATTGGATCCAAAGAGCTAGTGCTACTTCCAGCCCTATTTCTCCTACCCCTGCTGCCTCTGCCTCTAGCAACAGCTCTCCTATGGACACTACGACCACATCCACCCCTGCCACCCCCATCCCCGCTGGGCAAAGGGTCGAAACGATCACTTGTTTGTGGTTCGTGAACACTCTTGCCTTGCACGGCGGCACCATTGCGCTGCAAAGATGTACCGGGAGAAGCGCGATTATTAGACGACCGATTGCCATTTCCAAAAGGCAAATATTCCCTTTCAGAGTCAGAATCGGCGAATAACATTAGCAGCACATCCTCACGGTACAACTTCTTATTAGGCATTTGGTGATTTTCTCTCACAAATCTAACAATTTACTCGCACGCTATGAACTGAACTGCTTCTGCATCAATGACACGATAGCTCACTTGCTCTGCACTTTGAATAGGAATGTGACGTAATTTTGGTCTAGAATCGAAGTACTACATGTCTGCCATTTAGTCGTAGGGAATGCAAGTGAGATATTACACCATATTAGGAACTACAGTCAATTTTATTAAGTATGACGTGTTGTCGCTTAGTAGTAGTAGTAGTAGTATACTTTATTGTCCTCAAGAGGAAAATTGTTATGGACTACATGGACACTTAGAGGGTTAATATTTGTATAATGGCATCTTTTTTTATGACTGTAGGCCAGTATCACTCTGATGTCTCTATGAAATAGTTTTCCCCCTTAATATTTAACCATTGATTACCCATAAAAAACAAAAAAAAAAAAAAAAAAAACAACACCATTACAAATCTATCATTTTTAACATTTATTAGAATACGTTAATAACTTCTATTTAAGTGAACTTAAAACAATCTTCAAATAAACCCATTACAATAAATGTCATATTCACATGTGCCCTTCAGCAAGAAGGAAATATACAGAAATTGAATAAATTTATCAAGCACTAAATTCTAAATTAAATATTGATGAATCCTTAAAACTACAACAGTTATTGATTTCCTCTTTTTTCTTTTGATCTTTGATTAATAGACATCACAGCAACTGGTTATTAGATTTTTTTGGCTGCTGTCCCTTTAAGAGCTACAGCTGCTCAACATGACACAGATATGACACGCATCTCTTTACCTTTTCTGACCCACTTCAGGTCTTAAAGTCTCTAATGAACTGACGAGTTAAATCGTGTGTGTAAGATGAGGGAGACAGTGCTGGGTTGCTCCATGACATTTTTGAAAACCACTGCATTTCAGAGACATGTTCTTAAAAATGACTCATAAATAACACGATCATTCTCCAGACGTAGTGTCATGTTATCCTTCAGAAATCATTCTAATATTTCTGATTATTATCAATGTTAAAACAGTTGTGCTGCTTATTTTTTTGTGGAAATTGTGATACTTTTTTTCATAATTCTTTGATGAATAAAACGTTAAAAAGAAGAGCATTTATATAAAATATAAATATTTTCTAACAATACACACTACAATTCAAAAGTTTGGGGTAAGTAAGATTTTTCTCTTTCTCTCCTAGTTTTCTGAAGAAATTAATATTTTTATTCAGCAAGGATGTGTTAATTGTTAAGAAGTGATAGCAAAGATTTATATTTTTTAGAAAAGATTTATATTTTGAATAATGCTGTTCTTTTTAACTTTTTGTTCATCAAAGAATCTTGAAAAAAATATCGCAGTTTAATATTTGGCAGCACAACTGTTGCCAACATTGATAATTCTATTAATAAATCAGCATATTAGAATGATTGATTTCTAAAGGATCATGTGACACTGTGTACTGGAGTAATAGCTGATGGAAAATTCCAGCTTTGCATCACGAAATACATTCTATTTTATTACAAATATAGGTTTAACTATCTTAATAGAAACTATTATTTGATATTGTAATAGCTTTTGCAAGATTTACGTTTTTTTTTTAGATTTTTGATCAATAAATGCAGCCTTGATGAGCATAAAAAACTCCTGTAAAAAAACATAAAAAATCTTTCTGATCCCAAACTTTTGATACAGGGTGAGGGTTTGTACATACTTGCATGCATGCACAGTTTTAAGGCAGCTTTAACTGCCATTTTGGTAACTTCATGACTTAACTGACGGCATAACTACGATATTGCATGCTCGTAGATTCTTTTGCGATTTGATATGAAATTAAACCGTGTACAAGCGTTGTGTACTGGTGCCTTTGTGCGTGAACTGAAGAGCACTTCGCTCCGAGCACAGTAACTGTTTCCCGCTTGTTTGACATCGAGCCTGGCGCTGAAGTGAAGCGGGAGCATGCGTCCCCTGAAACGTCACTTCGTGCGCTTTTGATGCGGGGTCGTAAAGACGTTCTGCGTTTGAACTAAACAATGGTGCTTGTTCAACGAAAAAAAAGACAGAAGCACAAGTTGGTGACATTTGGTGCCCAACCCGAGCCCCCACTCTCTTTAAACCGCCGTTACTTATTTTCAATGCATTTAAACTTAAAAAAATTAATCGCATGGTTATGTGATATATATATATAATATATAATAGATACTATAATAAAATATATATATATACAGTGCTAGCTTTATTTTTAGAATATTGGAATTTTCCCTATTAGAATTTTATATATTTTCATGCATCAATATGACCCAAAACCAATTAGAATTTTTCACCCAAATCCTGAAGTAAGCCAAGTATCCAGTCAAACAAATGAGATGAAAATATATACTGTGTCATTTATTTATTGAGAAAAACTCTCCGGTGGTTAAATACGTTGGCACAAGTAGGTGAAGTCTTTGCTCGTACTGTTGTGACCCCCTTTTGCCCGCAATAACTCAAGGTAACTTTCTTTTACTGCTGATCAGCATCCTCACAATAGAATTGTATGGACTTTTAGTGCCCATTCCTCATCAAACCACTCTCACTACTGGTGGGTTTTTCCTCCATGCACGCTTCCTTCAGTCCCTTCCACAAAAATTTCAATTGGATCACGGCCGGACTCAGGCATTTCAAAACCATATAACTTTGTTTCTTCTTTAAAAACCGTTCTTTGTTAGCTCGACATTGTGTGCTTGGTGGGCAAAAAAAAACAAGAGGAACACCAAACCGTCGTTGTCTTGCTGCATGACCCACTTTCTCATGAGATTCGGTTCTCGGACAGATGTCCTGATATTTTCCATTCAGAATTTGTTGGTATAATTCAGAATTCATTTTTCCATCAATGATGGCAAGCCATCCTGTACCAGATGCAGCAAAACAGGCCCAAAACTATGATACTACCACCACCATGTTTCACAGATGGTATAAGGTTCTTATGCTGGAATGCAGCAGTGTTTTTCTTTCTCCAAACATAACGCTGCTCATTTAAACCAAAATGTTCTATTTTGGTCTCATCCATCCACAAAACATTTCCCTAGTATTCCTCTGGCTTGTCCTCGCGATCTTTAGCAAACTGCAGATGGGCAGCAATGTTCTTTTTGGAGAGCAGTGGCTTTCTCCTTGCGACTCTGCCATGGACACCATGGTTGTTCAGTGTTCTCCTGATGATGGGCTCATAAACATTAACATTAGCCAATGTGAGAAAGGCCTTTATTTGCTTAGAAGTTAGCCTCGCCATCCGTCCTTTGAAACCTGATGGAGTGTTCATTGTTGGTGGACCACTCCTGGGGAGGGTAACAGTGGTCTTGAATTTCCTCCATTTGTACACAATCTGTCTGACTGTGGATTGGTGGAGTCCAAACTCTTTAGAGATGGCTTTGTAACCTTTTCTAGCCTGATGAACAACATCAACTCTTTTTCTGAGGTCCTCAGAGATCTAATTTGTTTGTGCCATGATACACTTCCACAAACATGACCCAACTTTGATAGATCCCTGTTCTTTAAATAAAACAGGGCACACACTGACACCTGACAGTCATCTCACTGATTAAAAACACCTCTGAACATGGACTCTAATTTCATCTATCGCATTCACCTTCAAATTAACTGCTAATCTTAGAGATTCACATACTTTTGCCACTCAGTCACAGATATGTAATATTGGATAATTTTCCTGAATAAATAAATGACAAAGTATACATTTTCAACTCATTTGTTTGATTGGGTTCTCTTTGTCAACTTTCAGGACTTGCATGAAAATCTGCTGATTGTTTGGGTTATATTTATGCAGAAATAAAGAAAATTCTAAAGGGTTCACAAACTTTCAAGCAACACTGTGTGTGTGTGTGTGTATAAGCTATAGAGAAAACAAATTAATGAAAAAGGAACCAAAACAAACAATTTACAATAAATAACTCCATTTAGTTAAAAAAAGAATGAATGAACAATAAAATAACTAATGGAATAAACAAAACTGTTTCAAAAGGAGAGAAAAGAGAACAAATAATTAAAGAGAACAAACAAACATGAGAATGAGCAAACAAAATAACAGTATGAACAAACAGGAAAAAATAAAGAAAGGAAGAGAGTTAAAGAAAGCAGATTCTCAGTCTGGCTGATATAATTTCCTCTTGTATTGGCTGTCTGGCTGAGTAGCATCTCCTGAGATTGGCAGGGTCTGATAGGGAGCAGTTCACACTTGTCACAGGCTCAATAACACCAAAACAAAAGCTGCAGTGGAGAGCAATGCGGCTGTATCTCCCTCTCATTCTCCTGTCATCCTCATTCTCTCCGTCTCTTCACATCTCTCACCCTCTCATCCCCTCTCAGATTTAAACTTCATTTTAAGACAGAGAGATTGCAGCTGCGGCCCATCACCATCTGCGTGCGACGAAGAAAAGATACACCACCTTGACCTTTCCTGGCGTTCCCTGAAATTCACAGCGGCCTGCTCTTGCTCTTGCTCTTGTCAACATGTGCCGCCGATTTTTGTTTGACACATCTTTAACAAACCCAAGCCACAAAGTTCAAAAGCAACATTTTGCTTTTATTTATGTAAATAGCAGGATTGCTCGCGGAAAGTCATTTCACGTGCTGCTTATCCTAATTAGCAGGACGACCTGTGCAACTGCTTGTCTATTTGAGTCAGTTCCCGCATGACAACGCTGGCATTTACAAGGACCACTTCAAGACCGCTTCTGCTTTTTGGCAAAAGAAGTCTGCGGTGCATTGTCGTATTTTGCGAAATGAGTCAAGGAAAATTGCGTGCCATTCATTACACGTTCTGAACTAGATCTTCAAATCCACTGATGAATACATATCCTTGTAGTGCTCACTTCATGTACCTCATACGTGCGTACTTACATCAGAATGAAAAGATCTGGCACAACTACAAACTCTTTACTCTGTTTACAAGAATGATTATACTATATATTTTTTTTTCTGACAGTCCCCCTTAATAATTCTGGGAATTCTGGAACTATAGTTATATATAATATATTATAATATATATATATATATATATTATGAGTTATATTTAAAAAAACAACAAAAAAACAAACAAACACTAGCTTTCTATTTTTTCTATTCTGTCTACTTGTTTTTCTTTGTGTGTGTGTGTGTGCATATGTGTGTGTGTGTATATATATATACATATAACATATATACTATATTATAATATATATCTATACCACCTTGCTAGCATGTACTGCGTTAGGCTAACCGGGACTTGTCATTTGCACTTATATATTGTTGCTCTTTTTGTTAGTTTTGACTGCTTTTATTATCCTAATTTGTAAGTCGCTTTGGATAAAAGAGTCTGCAAAATGCCTACATTTGTCATATATATATTAATATATATATATATTCCACCCTGGTGGATGCCAATTGTTTGCTTTTTATCTGTTTATCATGAATAAGCTTAATATGAGCATGTGTATGCCAGATGATAGGAGATGAGGAGACCGCTGGAGAGTCAATGTTGTTTGTTTGCCGACGGTGCCTTGCGACTCCATTTGTGTGTGTTTAGGTGGCTGGCAACCTGTGGGTAGATATTATCATATGTAAATAAGTTTCCCCTCAGGCTCGCCTTTCCAATTGAGAGTGTGAGGGAAACTCATATGTTCTCTGCTTTTAAGAATGGAATAATAGTATTTGGAATGTGATAATGCTTTACAGTGCCAATAAAATGTAATACTCTTGGCTATGTTTTACAAATTTTGTTTCAATACATGTCTTCCTCCCAAAAATCAGTGGAAAAATATCCTCACCAAAATTATTTACAGCATTATAACCTGTGTACAGCATTATAACCGGCGGAGAGAGACATAAATTGCAAGCTCTTAGACTGGAGTGAGACCATAAGTGTGTTCGCCCAAAGTCCCTTTCTTGGTTCGATTTGAAGCAGCACTGCGCAGACCGATCGGTGTATGACATCAAGCAACTGCGACTTTTAAGGTGGGGGGGACGCGATTTCTGGTAGGCCAATGTTGAACATTTGAAATCACCGAAACGAACACACCCCCACCCCAAAAGAAGGCTCTCCGCCCAACACATACGTACGCAACCCAGGCAATGGTTAGTTCTGTGAAACAAAGCAAAACTAATGTTACACGTGTCTACACCGGACGCGAGTGGCGTGACAAAATACTATAGAACTCAATATAATCAGTGATGCTGTCTACACCACAGATATATATACATATCTATGAGACTCCCACACTGTGTGGCACGACACGACACGACAAATCCCCGACAGAAAACTGTTGCTGCGTTCTATTTATTGACACAAATTTCAAATGATTTTAAAAGGTTGTTTTGTTGCGTCCAGTGTACTAGACAGACTTTAGCTGTTGCGGCGCAGACACTGTGTTACTCACCTATTGAGAAGAAACAAAGCAGCCTCGGCATCCGATCGCAGGCCTCCGCTCTTTGTGTTCTCTCCAGCGCTGGAAAGCTGATATTTATATTTACACGGGTCCTACTTCTTGCTTTAAGGCTTCTTTTGTTCTGCTGACGTTTTCCTCTTTTGTTTTTTTTTATCTATATTTTCTCTATATTTCTGTTGCTTGGCTTGCTAATGTCCGTCCAGTGCACTGAACGCTCTCTCCTCTACATCATGAGTGGACATGCACCTTACTGCTGATTGGCTACAAATTTGTTTTGCTAGTCTGCGTTTTTTCTAAAGCGTTTTTGAAAAATCTCTTACCCCACCTTTAATGTCTTACAACGATCGGTCTGCGCCACCTGTGAGCGAAGCGGGGCGGTGTGATGCTCCGCTACGTTTTCCGCTCTATGGACATGCGCTCCGCTCAGTTGCTCTAACCGCACAAGCAAGCGCTCCGTTTATATTCCGCTCACGCTCACCGTGAACCAATTCCCGCTCAGATCCCGCTCTGACATAAAATTTCTCTAGTAGGCCTAATTGTTTACTGTTTGTAACGAAATTCTTGGATTATTGTCTAAAATTAAGCATGCTGATAAATAGCAATTATCATGTTTCAGAGTGAAATTCTTACGGTTTCTACTTTTAAATTAATTTTATTAATTGTAATGTATTAATTAAATGTTATTAAATATATGAATCTAACCTTAACAAACCTACCTAAAATACAAAAACTGAAAAAGTGTATTTGATTATCGTTAACTTTATTTCCGTGAAAATAGCAGCAGTTGTTCTGCAATATAACATTCAAAACAGGCTCATTAAAACAAACGCACACACACACACACGAGATGAAATGCGCGTAGATCTTTACAAAATACACCTGGATCAGAAGCCTGTGAAAAAGCCCACACAAATAAACGCACTTAAAGAACCACTTGTTTAGAACTGACGTCAATGAAAGAACCACTTCTAGTTGTCAAGTTAAAAATAAACGCATAACTGCGGGGGAACTGTGGTCTCATTAAACGTCTCTTGATGTTTACTGATTTTAGAATTTTACTTTAAGAAACCTTAGCTGGACAAAGTGTCAGGCTTCAGCATATCGCTGTGCCCGAAAACACTCGCTCCAGCGCTGAAGAACCACTGGGTAATCTGGAGATTTTGCGGGAGGGATCCGACACGGTTTTTTGTTTTCTCAAATCCAAGTTGTGTAGGCTAATATCTTCTGTACTGTGTAGTTCTGTATTTTTAGGCCTATATACAGCTGTGTGTTAGTTTAGGCCTACAGTTTAACTGAGATTATTTAATAACTACGGAGCTCCGAATATAATTCGAATGAACAGTTCGTTTCTACGACGTCAGCAGGTTTTATTATTTTTTAAATTAATTTATTATTATTTATTAATTTTAAGTAATAATGATTTTAATAAGTAATTACGAAATATAATAATTTGTTCCACGATTTAGGCCTAATATAGGGAACGAACGAATTAACGAACGAATTAATTTGTGGCAGCTAAGCCTAAACAAGAGAATTAATTCTTAATTCGTGGCCATAATTTAGACTAAACCAAAAAATTTATTCTTAATTCGTGCCCATGATTTAGTCCTAGCATAAAAGAGAACTAGCCTATTTTAAATTCGTGGCTGTGATTTTGTCTGCATGTTATGATCGGGGCTCCGTACAATCTAATATAACCTTAGCCTAGCTGTTTATTCATTTATTATGGTACGTAACTAGCTCAGCTTTTGCTGCACCATGTTTGCGTAGCGCATCCTCGTGCTTTCTGGCAATGTGCCGCTTCAGATTCCAATATGAATCTTTACTAACTTTCCCCGCACTCCCTCTCAGTTTCTTCTTCCTGCTCATTCTTAACTTTGATTTTTTTTACTTTATATTTATGTATAAGGCTTGCAACTTTGTTGAAACAGTATCTGAACTCCATAACTGCTCTACTGTTCTCGATCTCTACAGATTCTCGATCTCTAACAAGTAAATCACCAAAGGGCATTCTGGGTTGAGTGAGCGGCGCTGAGCGTATTGAGTGAGCGGAATCTTCAGAAAGGCGCTCTTGCGCTCTTAAGGAAATATTACCACTCGGCTCCCTCTCCGCTCCGCTCACATGCTCTGGTCTGCGCTGTGCTGCTTCAAATCGAACGCACCTCATCTCACGAGCTGACCCACCGAGCCAGTCCGTTTTGACGCCACACTTGCCCTCACATCCGCATATAAGCATGTCGTTGGCATGGAAGTTCTTCATTGTGAGTTAGGCAGACACAAAGTTCGCAATTTGTAATACAATATTGATTGTTTTTCCTCAAGTTCGCTGACAAAGTTTCAATCAAAGCCACAAGCAGAACTGTTTTGTGTCTCCGAGCAACACAACGGTGTTTTGTTACTGAATGAATCCACGTTTTTGAACGAATCAACTGATCATGATTCAGTAACCCATTTATAAAGACAGTAGTCACTTGCCTCGTTTCTGAATGAATCAGCCGTTTGAACGAATGACTAATGACTCGCTCATTAAAACAGTCATTTACCGTCATCTATCGGTGGTTTGGTTTCATATTTAAACGTATTGCATTTTTCCCAACATTTTTAACATGTATGTTCAAAAATATTTAAAACGTGAATCCTTACTAAATAATCAAAATTGATATTAATAAAAATACATGTATTATTATTATTATTATTATTATCATTATAGTATTAATATTATTAATAAATAATACAATTATTTATGCATTTGAAATTTTGTGGTATAAATTAAGCTTTAGCGTTAGTTCTGGCAGGACACGTGAGTCAAGCTTGCATCAGCTGATTCTCAGCTGATCCCATCTACCTATAGGAATACGACACCTATCGGCATTCCTATATAAGGTCTATTCAGTATTATTCAGCAGCTTTATCACTTTTCTCAAGAGCTAATTACCCTCCTCCATCACCAGCTCCACCTTTCGCCACAGTCAGGCCTTAGCTTTTCTGATATTCCTGCTAATCAAACCCTTTCTCTATGAATAAAGTGTACACTTAAATATATTGATACATTATGAATACATTATGTTGGTTCTGTTCTGTTTACCCTGGGGGTTTTATTGCTGCTCTCCCTGCTCTCATCAATGCTAGGCTCCATGGATGCGCAGGGAGTTCTTGCCCAAAACAGAACCATACCACCAATCCAAACTGTAATCGTCAATCATCTTTGACGATAGTGGTCCTGACAGAAATGCATTTATGGCAGCTCAGCTTCATCAAACAGTCTGTGTAAATGCATCTAATGCCACTTCAGATGCAGTTGTCTCTGCAAGTGAAAGACATGGAGTTTTTGCTAGTCTCAAATCACATTTGTTGATAGTTTTGTTTTCTTTGCACATCAAAGTATTCTCGTAGCTTCATAAAATTAAGGTTGAGCCACTAATTAATGACATAATTTTAATTTTTGGGTGAACTGTACTTTTAAATACAAATTTTTACCATTTTCCATTCACCATTTTTCTATAACACTAAATGTCTCTCTGATGGCACAAGTGTTGCATAGTTCTTGGTCTTGCATTGTCCTCTGCATGTATTTGCTTGGTTCAGAAAATATTGGATAATGTCAGACCAAAACTTCCCGTGTCAGGGGAAAGTTTGGGGTCTGTTCCTATTTCTGGGGTTTGATATTTTATTCTGGAGGTTACGGTCGACTCCACTCACTTTTTTAACTCTCAGCGCACACACTTACACCTGAGCAGGTTTGACCTGGGACCAGTCAATTCCAACCTCAAGCTCTGGATAGATGACAGAGAAGGCTCTTTGTCTATGCTCCTATGCTCTTTTTTAAAGCAGCCGTGAGTAACCTCTGACCCATGACTCTGCCAGTTGCTGATGTGCTCTCCTTTTTGCCCAAGTGTGTCTTCAAGATAAGGAAGGGATTGGGTTAGAAATTTGGCTCAAGCAGAGAGAGACTGGAAACCCTCTCACACACATAAACATCAGTTAACTTTTTTAATTCTTGTCCACAGACCTTCAGAATCAGCTAGGGAAGTTCATCACGTCCTTCAGGCTGTATTAGCCAGCCTTGACTATTAACTCACAGCTGAAGAGAGGTTCAGAATGATAAGAACCCGTAGAAACGCAAAATTACCAAAAACCTAATAGAGGCTATGAAAAATACAGAATTACAGATTCAAACAACCTCAGAAGCGTGACTTATGAAAGAGACCTGTGTGCTGAGGTAATTAGCCTCCTGATGGTAAACATCCCCTCTTATCCCTGCTTCATTAGGGCTGTAACTCTCTCTCTCTTTCTCTCTCTGAGTAACCACAACCTTAATTGGCATTGTATACTGAGGTTTATGACCCGAAGCAAATCTCCATAGACTCTGCATTCATTTGGCCAATAAGATTGTCTGTGAGTGTGAGTGTGAGTGTGAGTGTGTGTGTCTGTGTGTGTGTTTGTGCACCACCATGTTAAATATCCCCAGCATCTTTCATATAATTTGTGGATGAAGGCCTTGAAAGTACACGTATCGGATTTGAAGCAGCTTGTAATCTAATAAACAATCTTCAGCACTGATGGAGAAAGGTGTCCAGTTTTCTGGCCCCATTTTCCCCTGCAATTTAGATCAGTTACCTCCAAGAACCGAAACATTAAAGAAGGCAAAAAAAAAAAAAAAAAAAAACCTTGGAGATGTAATTAAAATGTTCTTTTGTTGGCCAAATGGCTGAGAAGTCAAAGTGCTGTGTTTATTTGAAAATATAAACTGTTAAAATGGAGTTCAAAGAGTTTGTTCTTTTTGATTTTGTCCTAGAGTGGCGCTCAAGTAAAGTGTTTGTGGTGCAGTACCTCCTAAGAGAGGAGCTTGGGCTGAGACCATACATACAAAATAACATTTCTAATGCATCATCAGTGCATAAAAGGGCAAACTTTAGATTTGCCACAGTACAATAAATGGTAAAAGTACTGTACATTTCAGCGCTCTTGTAGCTATACTGCGTGTGTTCCTACTGCACGTATTTTGGGGAGAAATGTGTACCTAGAATTGACTAAACCTTTTGAGAACACCCTCATGTATGTATGCATGTATGCATTTATTTATTTACTGACTGACTGACTGACTGACTGACTGACTGAATGAATGAATAAAAATGATTTATTAATTTATTTACATTTTATCTGTTTCACATTCACCAAATCTCCAGAGTCTGAGATCACTAAATACTTAAATACAGTGTAACCTTAACACGGCAATGTAAAATGTGACCCATCAAATCTGCACAATTATTTTCCTGCCCACTCTTAGAATAAAACATATTTTTGTTTCGCATTTTTACAGCAGCAACAGCACCACGGCCTTTGTGGCCTCCTATCTTGTGTGTTTCAAAGAGGGCAGACCTCATTTAGTTCTAACTTTGAAGTGTGAACACAAAAAAGAAAGAAAACCAGGTGCAAATGAAGGGGCCCAGGGTTAGGTGTGTGGGAAGCAGAAAAAGGAAAGACGAACAGCAAAGAATAAAGCCAACCTAGACCCACACATGGTACCCACTCAAGGTGAACAGCTCGCTTCTGCACAGAAACAATGGCCATTACTCACCCGGCAGCAGACACACAAAATTAGACCGTAGAGAGAAAATGAAGTTGAGGAAGGAGGAGAAAGGGAGAGCATTTTCTGAGGTGATATATTTCAAGCCCGGCTGCTTTTGCTAAGCAGGAACAAAATGGCTAAAAGCAGTGGATAAATATTAATGTGGAATGAGGGCCCTCTAGGAGCCTATAAACACTCATTGCTCAAGCTGTGGATTAAAACGCCCATTAGCGAGGAGGCCACGGGTTCATCATTCAGCGCTTACACATGCGCTAATCATGTTACTACTGTATTCCCACCAGTTATCTTGGAGGTTTTGGCATGGTATGTTTAATGATGGCCGTTGCACAATGTGGCACATGGAAATGCAAGAGGGAGGGGAAGCAAGAGAGAGGGAGAGATGGCTTTGTTTCAACCTAAAGTCAAGCACAGGTGACAATTTTACAGGAGACTGATTCTTCAGTACACTCACAGGTATTGTCATTCGAAATCTCACAAACAGAGGCCGAATCGCTTCCAGTTCAGAGAAACGCTGCAGACACTTCACTGTGTGCTGAATCAAGACGAGTTTGGGCAGATGATTATATTGATTTGTCTGTGTGAGGTCAGGACAGTGATATCTGACTTCTCATCCAGTTGGTCAGGGATACACACACTGCTCTCGCAGAGTGTGTCATGGATGTATGAGTGTGTTTACCCATAAGAGCTGTTATAGTCATTTATATTGATTGGCACTGATGCACCGTCATATTGCTATGAAGGAGAAGTTTTCTTCACGTAGGTTTCTGGAGCTTTGTGAAATGTGTTGCCATTAATTTGAATATCTCCTCTCTCTCTCTCTCGTCTCTAACATCAGTCTCTCTCTCTCTCTCTCTCCTCTTTCTCTCTCTAAGGCTGGTACCTTCATGCAATCACAAATAAGGTAAGTGCCTTAATATGTCATTATTTATTAATTGGTTTATTTGCTTATATTACCATTTCTGTTCTTATCATCATATATTTAAACCACACCGGCTGCAGGCACATAGAAACAAGATTTTATATAACATTTTATACTTGTATTTAGTTTTCTCTGCCAGCACAAGTAGTTCCAAAAGAAGTGCTCCTGTGACCGCACATTCTGTATTAATGTGCCAAATGGCTTGGCAATCATAAACAGCCTATAGTTATGCTAATGAAATATGGCTCTGGGCGGAATGTGTTTCTACTGTTTATTATTAAAGGTGCACTACAGAATATTTTTTTAGGTTTAAAGTTAAAATGTGACAGGGTATTTCAGGTTAACATCCTTTGTCTATGTCTGTTTACATCAGAATTGTCTTCCATTCAGAATTGAATTGAAAATGGCTTCTTAAATGAAAATTCAGTTTTCATTTAATTTGAATGATGTAGCAAACACAGTGCAGACTACATTTAGAATTTGAATGATGTATAATTGAAATTAATATATACATGTTTAGATTCTATCTATAATATCTTATATTATATATATATATATAATTAGATATATAATATATATATATATTATATATATATAATCTATATCAAATGTCGACTTTTTCTGGTTAGGATAATGTATTTGGCCTCTTCGGGGGCCTGTAACACATGAAAGCAGCTTGTGCAAAAGAAAACTTTACCATCTTGAGATCACCTCATGTAGCATCTGCGTCTTCTCCGCCAGCGGTTATTAGATTTATACAATATGTGAGTATACTTTAGGTCATTAAGATGAATTGCCAGTTGTAATGAAAATCTCTCTTTGAATTTGCTGGGTGCCACATATTGAGTGGAAGCCCATTACAGATTTGACGTATGTAATATTTTGAAATCAATACTGCAGCAAACTCCTCCCAGTTCAAACACAGTTAGGAGAAGTGTGCCTTGCTGAGATGGTCTGCAGGTACAACTCCAATTTTGTTAGACCAAGGCAACATACAACATAACAAGATAAAACATAAAAAAATAAATAAATAAAAGGCTGGAGGCACTCTGTCTTGTTTATGAATCCACTCGGGTTAGGCATAAATGCAATCTGGGCTGCATTTCTGAATTTGGTTGTGTGTCTATGTGTACACTTGTGTATAAAGAGAGACTTTGATATGTCTAAAACTGACATTCTATCTACAAAATCAATCACTGCTGCTACTTGCATGTGAAGCCATTGATCTGTTTTGCATGGTGCCAGATCATCTTGGATATTGATGATGACACATATTCAGATTAGTGCTCTGCAAAAATATGTTTTCCAGTGCTTGCGGTGGAGATGGTGTTTTCGGTTATACCAGTGTTAAGCCGCAACACCGGTTGCATCACTTGCCCACCGAGGCACTGTCCCCAACCATCATTTAGATTGTTTTATAGTAATACAAATCATTTAGTTCGGTAAAAGAACAAACACTACAATTAAAAACTGAACATTGTGTAATTTATTTGGTTTCCACAGTGTTACTACACCATACATTTTCAGTTGTTTGTACCCTAGGCTATTTAAAACTTGGTGTTAGTTATTTGTTATTTTATAGTAGTCATAGCATATAGAATGGTGTATTTTGATTCATTTTGTTAAAGGTGCTGTATGTAGGATTGACACCAAGTGGTTGAACTAGGTTTTGCAGTCCAAATTCAAAATATTGGAGGGTTTTTTTCACCCGGCCCCGCCTCCTCAGACTTGACGCACACGCAGGTTGCCAGATTGATGACACCAACAGGAACGAGGGTATTTGAGCACTATGCTGGAAATGAATATGCTATGTTTTCCGCCAACTGGCAACCTGGGGTGCCGAAATGCAATTGGGTAAACTGGCAGTGGGCGGAGTCACACAGACCAAAACAAAAACACACATTTCAAAGTAGAATAACTGACTGTAGCATTGTTTTTCAGATAAACAAGTATGTTAACTTAGCATGTTTCTTAAATATCTGCAAACATATTATAGTATTTTTATGCTTTAGTAAAGTCAAAAACTTACATACAGCACCTTTAATAAAAGTTCTATGATTTATGTATAGGCTAAGTTGAGTTTGAATGTGTATTTTGTTGTTGCTTGAATTGACGCCAAATTGCGCTTAGTTTGAAAAGTGAACAAGTAAATGCGAGGTCCTTTAATTATTTAAAAGTGAAGGAAAGCGAGAAAAAGACCGGTAATACCGGTGTTGTTACATGTAGACTAACCGGTGGGCAAATGTCCCCACCGTCACAACCCTATTTTCCAGTGATTTTTCATTTATTACATTTGGTCTCCCCAATCCTGAAAGTATGGTAACTTGGTAGGCAAAGATACAGGATTGTATGGCCATCAGGCCAGTAGACTGAGGTGTTCTGCTGTAATGCTGGTTCATGGCCTGTGTGTTGCTAATGCATTGTATGGCCTGTGTTAATGGAGGCAAAGTGAAGGCCTGGCTGCACCTTCTATTGTAATTTAATAGGATTGCTCTTGACCCCTGTCTGCCCAACACACAACAACAGAGCTCAAATTTGCTTTTTCTTTTCTTTTCTTTTTTCTTCTTTTCTTTTCTGTTTTCAATTTACTAGCAATTTTAAGTGAAAAAAAATGTTTTTAATTTTTTTTTGTCAGTGCACATCATGTGCATAACTATAAATAATAATTTTATAACTATAAAAAAAACATTTAATGTAAATTATACTGACACTATTTTAGGGAGTATTATATACAATAATTAATGTCCTTACCTGTCCAAAAAATAAAAGAAGAAAAGAAAAAACCTTGGGTACCAACATCACCATAACAATGTTTATGTTGTTGTTGACGTACACCGCATTTAATTGTACTCTTTTTTATAGAAAGTGAGTACATACTCTTCACAAAAACACAAATGTTTTTGATTGTTTTTTTTTGTTTGTTTGTTTTTGATTAATTGATTGTTTATTATCAATATATGAACATTTTTTTATTATTATTAAATTAGCACCAAACTACTGAATCAACAGAAAGTAATAGTTGCTGTTCACATTTTATGGCACTCTCCATAAACAGTTTGGTCCACCACTAGTACAAGGTTTTGTGTGTGTGTGTGTGTGTTCTGTCAGTTTTGCATTTTTAGTATATGTACAGCTGTCTTTGTTTTCGAGTCTTGTTTTTTTTTTGTGTCTCATCGCACAATGGCGCATTAAAAACATTTAAACTATTTTAAATATGAATCTTAAGAGCTCTGTGTTCTGTTGGTTTCCATTGTAAGAATGCATCCTTTTACAGCTCCAGTTTTTTCAGCTGAGTTTCTTACCACCTTCCTCCCTCTATGTTGCATCAATAGCATGACATTATAAATCAGTGGTGTTCCTGGAGTTTAGATGTGGCCTATGCCGTGTCCTGACCCCCTTCCATCTACTTTCCTTTCTCGCCTCACTTTTCAGTTCATTAAAGTAATAGAAAAGCACACATCATTCAGACACATGCAGACATGCTCCTTTGGTGGCTTAATAAATCCATGTTTAACATGCAAAAAACTATCTGGACTCTGAAAGACTTCCTGTGTGTTTCCTGTAGTTCCAGGAGCCCAGCGAATAAGAACACTTTAGTATTATAATGATTATGGCCATTTTCGTTATATCCACGTCTTGGTTTCCGAATGTACGTTTCATACCGTGACTGCAAGGCTCTTTTGTGCACAGTAATCATCTGAATCTGGGAACAATAAACTGGCTTTCCTCCAACCTGACATTAAAGTCTTGTTCCTGCTAGTGCCCGGCTCTTTTTTCGTTGCGACCCCCTTTTTTCCATTCCACAGAATTTTATTGCCTGCAATCTCTGTAAGAGGATTTCAGAGCATAAATGGGAGTGACACAAGGTTCACACACTTACTGGATTTGGTGTGGCTGCTCCACATGTGCTGGCAGAAGGGTGTCTTCTCGGAAACAAACATTTTCACGTTTAGCTAATGGCGGTAATTAGCAGTGAATCTGTGATTTTCCTGCCTGTTGGTTTTTGCTGATAGTCATTAATAGCAGCATTAAGCTGAGTCTCTGGTGATGTAGATCCCTAGCTGTGAATGCCAGATAAAAGGCAATGCTTTATTGTTACGCACGGCCATAATGTCTGCATTAACAAACATTAGGCTTAGACGTTACATCCTGGGAAAATAAGCCTGGGATTCTGGGTCGTGCTACAGGGCATGTGTCTGTACAAAATTGTCATTTTCAAGTTGTGTGAACTCAAAAGCAGAACTACTGAAACAGCTATGAATCTCCTCAGTGAATCTGTTGATTCGGTTCCCAAAACCAGTCTAAATGTGCACAAATGTGAGTGGTTTGCTTTGTTTTAGAAGTTTAAAAGTTTCAGTCATTGTAATTGCATAGAAAAGTGCAACTAGCAAAGTCTTTGGAAGTTACACAGAAGAAAATAATTAATATATGGACATGGACTAGCACATGGATGAGGCTGATTAAATAATGACAGAAATTGCATTTTTCTGGTGAACTATTCCAGTCATCTACAGACTGCTCACTTGTGACTGTTCTCCAGCTGATATGTAGGGCACATTCTTGATCTTGAACAATGCATGTAGCCATCTAAAATATTTATACTCCTTTAATGTGGTTTCATTTCTCTTTCTGCAACAAGAAAAAATAACACTTATGAACTCCCTCTGTTATTTCCCTGCAGGCTCTGACCATTAAAACCACTAATTCTAGTCCATTAGACACAAAACCGAGTACAATAGACGGTGATATTCCTTCCTATTAGTAGGGCAGGTTTCTCTGTGTTTTGCAAATAGTTTTGCATGCTAGTCTATTAAGACGATAATTATATTGATCAGATGGTGATTCTGTAGATTTCCTTAGAGTAGTCATTAAGTCATGCACTATATTATTAAATTATTTGTTGGCAGATAATTGTTCGATTTTGTTCAGACAGTAAAACTTGTACATTGTTGAATGGATCGATGGATAAATCCAACCTGTAACTGCACATTTTTATACATTTTTATGTGACACCTTATTCTTGCATTGAAACTATATTTTATTCTTGTCTTTTGTTTCTTTTTTTTTCTTTTTCCAACAATTAAGACTCAGCAAAATGAATGTCCATTTCATTCATTCATATCACTCTCCATTGTGTTTCTCACAATGCACATCTGCTCCAGCTTTCTTTTGTACAAATGCATCACAAGTTCACGTGCATCTAATTCCTCCTTTCCTTCTCCAGCAAACATGCTCTCTACACATTGTCATATTGCCAAAGCTTCCGACGTTCTGTCCTTCTTTGAGCTTCTAATCTACCAGCACGACTGGCACTAATGCAAAGAGGCGTAAACACATTAATAAACATTATGCCCTAATCACACATTCAAAAGGTACTTATTGCTCTGAGGTGCTTGTTAATTAAAGGCACTTTTACGTGTTTTAGCATGCGGCATTCTGGCACCGGGCGACCACCTCCCCACAATTTTCTCTCATCAATCGACAGGAGTCTCTCGTCTCACAGGTTTTATTTGTTTGGCTCTCTTATTAATTTATTGTCTGTGTATTGATGTACAGTGGGTGAGTAATGGATTTGCTGCACAGGAGAAGGCTGGGCTGGAGTCTCGGAGGGCCCTTTGCCCATCAAGCACTGCCGAACACTGCAATACTCCAATAGCAAGTCAATTTGCACGCTTAAATTGGTTGATTATGCTGAATGGGGGTGGCTGAATGGAGGCTCATAACTCAATAGATTTCATATTATGTAGAATGGCCAACGCTATGCTAATCTCATCTGCTCATTGATGGAGGGAAACAAAGCAAAGCAGCATGGGAGACTTTTGGTAGTAGGAATGAACTGAGGGGACTGCGCAGAAAGTGTAGTGCCAAGTGTTTAGACATTTCTCTTTATTTGCAATTCTTTCTCACTCTCTATCTTTTTCATTTATCTTATTTTTTTCCTTATCTTCAGGGCTCAACAATAAAATACTTTTTTTTCTTCTGCTGGCTCAGTTGACCCAGTAGTTTTGATTAGTATGTATCACAGGCTCCACCAAAAACATATATTTTATTTTTAGCTATGTGTAAAAAAAAAAAAAATTTTGTGTCCCCCCACTGTAACTTATTTATTTATAGTTTTCTTGACCAAAAGAGAAGTAAAAAGCAGAATTTCAGTCAAGTCACCTTTATTTATATAGGTCTTTATACAATACAGAATGTGTCATAGCAGCTTTACAGTGCCAATCAGGAAAACAGTTTGGCAATAATGCAAGAGGACACTAACAAACAGTACATTTTTTTCATAGATAAAGTCAGTTCATTGTTGATTCACTGAGGTCATCACCCAGTTCAGCTCTCTTCCAATAGTGTCTGTGCAATCAAGCTGACAATATTGCCAGAATTAAGCATCCCCAACTAATCAAGCCAAAGGCGACAGTGGCAAGGAGCCAAAAATCCATCGGTGACAGAAATGGAGAAAAAAACCTTGTGAGAAACCAGACTCAGGTGCGTGTGTGGCATTTATCTTGGCCGACAAACCCACAATGGTGTGGTTTAATTCCAGGCTGCAACACTGCAGATGTGTTCGTGAAGAAATATTGAGCTGAGTATCAGCATAACAATGAATGCTAACACCATGTTTCCTGATGATATCTCCCAAGGTAACATGTGAAGCGTGAAAAGCAGCGGTCCTAGTACTGAGGCTTGTGGTACTCCATACTGTACATGTAAATTATATCACAGTTAATTCATTAATTTAAGTAAATCTAAATTACGTATAACCTTAATACATCTTTAACTCTTCTTTATTTATTTTAGTTTTTTTTTATAGTATTATTTTTAGCTGTAACTTAGCTGGATATAACTCAGTGACAGGTATGCATGTACATGCTGGAAAATGGCATCCAGTGGTTTATCAGTAGTGAGTGCCGTCAGCGCTAGTATTTTCGTTTTTAACGCTTTTTTTTTTTTTTTTTACAGAGTATTTGCAACAGTAATATTCAGTACATCACACAAAATGCAAAAAAGTTGCAAGGCATAAAACCCATGTAAATTATCAACATTTTGAGATGTTGTGGCAACACAGTGGACTGATCTGTTCTGTCAGCTCGCCTGAAAATATCTCACACTGTCCCGGGTCTATATTGTTGAGCCCTGACTTCTCTTTTTCTTTCTTTCTCTCTCTCTCTCTCCTTATCTTTGTTTCACTCTCTTTCATGGACACACACACACTCACACATATTGGCACACTCGAAGTATGAGTCATAAACTCTGTTCTTAGACTGTAACTCAGCTCGGGGATAAACCCCCCCCCTTTACCAGTGAAGGCCACAGCTGTAAATTTGGGCCTTTCTGAGTCAGCAAGAAGCCAAAGCTGTGACACAAAATTAGAGTGTTCTCTTCCACCAAAGTGCTCTTCATCTCCAAAAGATCTTTAAAGTGCTCAAAGATTTTCCCTCCATCAGATGTCTGTAATAGGCTCAATTAAATAATAAATGAACAACATAAATTCCAGTCATGGCTTTCTTGAAAAGGAGGGAGAAGAAAGAAAAGACAGATTTTTCAAAATGCCTAGATCAAGCTAAAAGGCTTTTGTGCTAGCTTTGGTCTTGTCGAATTATTGACTACTGTAAACTAGTGCCAAAATGTTTTTTTTTATTATTATGTCCAGTCCAGTCCAGTTTTTCTTTACTTAAGTTGCATAAACTTCCCAAAAGCCTACATCCGAACATCCCAAACCAGCATTATAACAAGAGTCTTGTTGATGTACATTTCAGTTGAACTGCTGTTCTCTTCATGACCTTTCACTCTCAGCTCTCTCTATTACATTGACTGAGACAGAGAAGTAATTGCTTTTGACAAGGTCTGAGCCATGGGGTGACCTTTAGTCTGCTGATGGTCAGCTCATCCACGTGAACCGCTTCTAGGGCCTCAAATAATCTCAAAAAAGTATATCTAACTCAGGACTGCTCAGTGTCTCTACCTAGAATATTCCACCATGGGCAACTCTGCAAGGGTCTAATGACTCAAAAACCAAAAACACTAAAATCTACTGTAGCATTAACTTGTGTCCTCATTTGATCTGGTAGTTTTATTCAAACTTTAACATTCATACGGTCTAGATACAAATAATAATATGTTTTGTTCACAGATCTTTATGGGCACATCTCTGCATTGTATTGAGCATTCAGTAATCATTCTACTCCACATAGATCTCACATTGTTTTTTGTTTTCCATGGTTCATTAGACTGTAATGAGAGATTTGATGTAGGGCATTATCACATATATTACATTTTTATTATCTAAAAAAAATAAAAATGAATTGATATTGAATTGAGTGTGTTTCCTTGCCTTTGTCCCTAGATAGGACCAACGTGATCTCATGATAATTCGTATGTATTTTACGTAAAATGTGGTTCTATAAAACGTACATTACTATGTTTTTTACAGGCACTAAAACGTACAAATACTTGCGTATTTTCAGCCTCTACACGTACAAATACTTACGTATTTTCAGCCTCTAAACGTACAAAACTGACGTATTGACGACACCTAAAAATGAATCCTTATGAATATTGAAATCGCGGCATTAATTTTATTAGTTTTTAGTTGTCATATGAATTAACTTGTTTTCAATTGCATTATTAAATTGTTTACTTATGAAATTATAACATTTCGTTTTGTTGTGATTTCTGCTGCCAGCTCGTTTCCAAGAATATGCCTACATAATGTTAAACACGACTTCACTTTAAACCTTAAAATAAATAATATTTCTGCAATCGTTTAACCTTTACTTGTCATATAATGTTTACTTTGATTGTCATGGTCCACAAAAGGCGTTTTCTCCGACATGCTGATGCTGTGACTGACAATAGAACTATAAAATACACCAAAAACGCAACATAATTATGAAATTAAACAATTTTATTAGTGCGCTGTAATCCAAATCTTCCGAATCCATACGACTGCGAGGAACAGACCCAAATCCAAGCCTTTTTTTGGCGATCTGCTTGCTTCTCCATCCCGAGCAGCGAGTCCAGTGACCGTGAGCAGCAAAGCCCGCGCTGACTGATGCGCTCTTTACAAATTCAAATGTTGCCGCTTCAAACGACAGGTTTTACGGCAGGATAATCGAACGCTCATTGGCTCTCGCCTGCATTCGTCACAGATTGCGACATGCCGTGTTTCTGGTGAGGTGTGTTTGAATGATGCGCCGCGCGTTCCTTCACGAGTTCACGGAGTGGATCGGGAAAATTATCTGGATAATATTTTCAGCGATTAACAACATAAATTCTGCTCTGGATCACACAAACCTACTGTATTCCGCCAGAGAGGACTGCGGGTGCAACGCATTGTCATTTGGATTACTTTTAGTGCTGCTTTTGACATTTTTGCAATAAATAAATTATTGTAACGTTAATTGCATTTATCTGTCTGTCATGTTTTTCTTATACTGTACAGAAATGTTTAGGCTTATAGGTAGGAGTGGAATTAGCGACTATAAATATATTTTAATGCTATATTGTTACTAAAATTTTTATTTTCCTGCGTATTTTGGTCATTTGCGTTTTATATCCTTTGTATATCGCTATAAAATGGGTAGGTTAAGGGGTCTAAAAATCTAAATTGCGTATTAATAAAATGATAAAAATGCATATTCGCTATAAAATGGGTAGGTTTAGGTTTGGGGGCAGGTTAAGGGGTCTAAAAATCTAAATCGCTTATTGATAAAATGATAAAAATGCATTGATATGAATATCTAAATGACATAAAAGATACGTAAATTTTTTAAATGAATGAAAAAAAAATGAAAGTGAAAGTGACGGGACATGTGGCCAAGTATGGTGACCCATACTCGGAATTAGTGCTCTGCATTTACCCATCCAAAGTGCACACACACAGCAGTGAACACACACACACACCGTGAACACACACCCGGAGCAGTGGGCAGCCATTTATGTTGCGGCGGCCGGGGAGCAGTTGGGGGTTCAGTGCACCTCAAGGGCACCTCAGTCGTGATACTGAAGGTGGGAGAGAGCGCTGCACATTCACTCCCCCCACCTACAATCCCTGCCGGTACGAGACTCGAACCCACAGCATTTGGGTTATGAGTCCGACTCTCTAACCATTAGGCCACAACTTCCCCAAGTTTACGTTTTTTAGCTAAAAATACGTAGCGATTTGTACATTTTAAACGTTGAAATACGTCTAAATTGTACGTTTTAGCATGATTAAAAACGTACAAAAGTGAAATACCTACGTATAAACACGAGACCAGGCTGATAGGACACATGGTTTGGAGGATGAATGGACAGATGGGAGTATTTTTAAAATGTACTTAATATTACACATTTATATCTTCATCATGTATCGCTTGATGGTGCATATTTAAACCAAACTTTTATTTTATTTTATTTTTATTCTATTTTATTTTATTTTTGCTTTGCTTTGCTTCTTTCAGTTTTGCTTCATTTAGTTTAGTTTTATTTATTTTTTGCTTCGTTTGTTTGATACCAAATTACTGGTACTGTGGAGATGCCTAGTTGTTATTTCGTATTTAATTCAATACATAGCCAAAAGGCTGGGGGAAATCTTATCAAAGACTTTCAAATAAACTGTTCTCCTTGTGGGAATTTGGCCATACATACCCCATGAGTCTATAGGATAAATAACTGTTGATAGATATTGATGCGTTGTGGTTTGAGGACCTAAAGGTTGGTAAAGTGAGGCTGTGTATGTGTGTGGCCACCTGCATGTGTGCATTCTTTCTTTCTCTGGAATCAGGTGAAAAAGCATCTCCCATCGCTTTCTGTAAATGACACCATTCGTCTTGGCTCAGACTGCTGATTCAAGACCTCTAGTCCCTGCACTCCGTCTCAAACCCTCTTGTCAGCACCTGACCTGCTGCCTTGAACCTCTCACCTCCATGATGATTGCAAGTTATTGCATCTCATTTCATACAGCGAACTTTCAAATCCACTTGGCCTTTACGGATTGCACTACACTTACACTTGCTTACATCCCCCTGAACTACATGTCTTTAGATTGTGATGAGGGTGTATTTTTTTCCTTCTTCTTCTGATCTCCACCCTGTTAGACAGAATGAGGAAGACTTGACTTATTCATCTAGCACAAATTTTAACATGGCAGATCATCAGATCAAAAGGCCCAACACTGCACTATCTTCATAACAAAGCGTTATCTGTAGGGCCAACACGTGTATCACCCAAACTAGAACACTGTGCCATGTGTAAGTCTATTCCACAGTTTTCCCCTCAAAGTTATAAGTGACATGGGATGCTCTGTTTCAGCCTTTGAGTCATACCTGACTTTGATCTCTAATGAAGCATTTAAATATGTTCATAATGTCTGAGCCATGGCATAGTGGTACATACTGTATATGTGACACACAGAGGCTCTTCCTGAGACACAAGTCCATCCTGCACCATACAAGTAAACGTTAATGAAACACTATAGTCCCGCACGCCCGTGTCTCTTTAATGGCCATGCATGAATGAATAGGTGCAGTGGCTAGGATGACAGTCACCCTGTTTTATTAAATTAGGGACCTTTCCAACAAGCCATATCACTGCAGTTTCTTTGATCTCTCTCTCTCTCTCTCTCTCTCTCTCTCTCTCTCTCTCTCTGGTATTTATTAGTTCACCCACTCGGTACTGTGAATAACAGCGCACAGTGCATTTGCTGACACCGGGCTTTTATTTGCCCCTCCTTCAGGTTCACAGCTGGTGTTTATATACTGGATTGAGCTTGCTGTCAGTGTCAGAATATCATTAAAGTGCCCTCCTCTAAGGTGATTGATATAAGTGCACATCAGGACATTTTAAAAAGAGAGATCAGTAGGGATTGCAGCAAAAAATAAAAATGTAGTGAATTATTGGATCCTTAGATCACAGACATTTGTGGACCATTTGATTTGAAGGATGTCAGTGTGATTTGAGATTTTAAATGGTCATAACATGGATTTAATTTATTTATTTATTGTTTTGTTTTTATGTATGTTCCTTGAGGTTTACTCATAATGTTAATAAAGGTTTTTGCACTACATAACTACATAAATAAATACAGTACATACATAAGTGGAAAAATTATTATTTTCAACCCTCATTCTGACCCTCGGCTGAAACGACCTGTTTTTAATAACCAAAAGCATCACAGCAAACGTATTTCACTCCATTTGTCCGATTGATGACAGACTCAAGCACGTGGACAGTGTCAGAAAGTGAATGCATATAATGTATACTGTATCCAGTGTATACAAGGCAGCAGTGATCTGACGTCAGCTTGCAACCTAGATATAAACGGCTGTTTTTGGAGCGTTGAGTAAATAAATGCGTGTTTACTGATGAATAGGACATTTTAAGCTAATGAACTGCAGGCAGTGTTATTATGGTACCAACCCCCGTATAGCCAAAAGATCAAGGCAAATTGGATTTCTCATATCATGACCCCTTTACATTTAATTAATTACATGATATTGTAATATTTTATACTGAATATTTACTCACATTTTGTTTTTGAATAAACATTAAACTTGCTTTTATACACTAATGTTCTAAAGTTTTGAAACCGTAAGATGTTTCTCAAATAAGTTTATTTTGCTCACCAAAGATGCATTTATTTGAGTCTGATTTTTTGGTCTGATTCCAGCAATTCATATATCATTTTGAAGGTCTTTTAATGGAGAATGTGAAAATTAAATTAACTAATTTTGAGAATTTGCTCATTGTGACTAATTTTGCCAGCACAGGTCACATTTTAAAATGTGCTTTCTTCCCATGGTTGCAAAGCTGAATTTTCAGCAGTCATTACTTCAGTCTTCAGTGTCACATGATCCTTTCCAAGCTGTAGCCATTTGCAAACTCAGAAGTTTCTCTCTTAGTTGTTTGTGTGTTTGGTAATGCAACATTACATGTGTAATATAAAATTCCAGACCGAGGCTGACTGTGAGAGTAGGCGAGCTGCTCGTACCCTGCTGGGATGCCGTTTCTCAGTGGAAAGAGACCCTGCCGAGAGAACAGGCCATCCAGATGGACCATGCCATAAAGAGAGCACACAACTCTCATAACAGAGGCTCTCTCCTATATGAATCCTCAGTAGATACTTCTAGCTGAGATCTCATTGTTTATATCCAGACTTTTTTTTTTTTTCAGTTCATCGTACAGGAGACCACTAAATCAATGGCTAGCCTGCTCTCTCTCTCTCCCTCCCCCATAACTTCTACCAATTTATCTGCAGTTACAGCCTGTTTGCCAAACGTTGGACATAGTGTACCTTGAATCTGTAATCTCTCAGTCTTCATAATTCATAAGCCTGTGCTCAGCACCTCATGAATTACTTGGCACAGCTTGTTGAGGTATACAGCCTGAGATACTATATCATGCATAGAAAAAGGAGAGAAAAAGGAAAAATTATGCGTTCCTGTCCAGCAGAATGATATCAACATGGTGAGGAGTGTGGCAGAAAGATGATGAGTGAGTGAAAGAAAGATAGAGAATTTAGCAAAAAACTTGCAATCATTGACACGGGGCGTGTTGTGTTAGAATGTGATGGCAACACAAGTTTTACTAGATGTGGCTCTCACTCTTCCCCTTCCCAGCCATGTCCCTGCTGCAGTCGTCCATTCACTCAAATCCATAATTAAAATACATTAAGACTCCAATTGCAAAGCAAACACCCACAAGCAATGTTAAGTTTGCTGCTGCGTTTCAAGTCAGCACTTATTTTTGTGTTTTATTCTTGTTCTCTCCATTCCATTCATATTGTATCCCTTCAAGACACATGTTTTGGCATGGCTTGAAGGCAAGCATTTAATATATATGTCATATATATTAGATAGTATTATGAGGGATGCTCCGATCAGATCTTTGCAGCCGATACTACTATCTGTTGTCTTTTCGTTGTCATGGATCGGGCCGATACGATGCGCGATACTGATGCTTCAAGATTATAGCGAGACTGTTTTCATTTGGCCGCCACGCACTTGCCCCACTTTAACTTCCTCCTGTCTGTGTTTTTGTTTCTCAGGTCCTGGCTAATTGCGGCGGGCTTTACAAATGCAGGTTAACGTTAAGGGTGATGAGTTGACTTAATTTGGGCTCAGGTTGTTGTTCTGTGGGTTTGTTGTTCTACATTTATTTTATTTGTGTTAGCTCCTCCACAATATCAAAACTGCACTATTTTCCAAAAGTGCTTCCCGTTGAGTAAACATGCCACCGTAACTGCACTTTTTAAAATAAAGAACCACGGGTGTTAGTTTTTATTCACTCTATTTCTGAGGCAATGAGAGTGGGGGGGGAGTATTTCCTTTCAGAAAAAACACTCACACCCGGGCGCGAGGCGGGGCCGCGGGGTTGTTACAATAATGAGCAGCGATGAACTAATTGTTTTTTTAAGATTACTTTTATTTTCATGCAGGCAGACAATTTCGTCGTGTGAGTGATGTGGGTGTGTGTGCCACTTCGTGTTTGTATTCCGTATCGCGCTATCGGTAATTGCAGTGACCGCAACGGTGAAAAACGATTCCCAGATAAATTTTGAAAGGGTAAAGCCTGTGTTAATGCATTGATTAGGCGTAATATGGGACACCAAAAGAGTCAGATATTATTGTTTTATAAATAAGTTCATTTAAAGCGCCCATGTCAGCGTAGCTATTATGTTACCCTTTATCACGTTACGTCTCCGACGAGGTGTTTGTTCCGTCCCCCCCGTGTGACACTCACAAAGGTTAATTTTTCGCCAAGCTCACGGAGATGAGCCGCTGCAGACGTGCCCGTCTGGCTGTATAAGCACAAACATGAATAGAGCGGGCCGGCGATCAGCTCCGATGCCCGTGAGGCCGTAACGTGCCGCAGACCGGTGTGCAGTCCGGCGCGTTCAGTCTAGGACGTCACTTAATCTGACTGTTGAAAATGAACCATCCATTCTCATAGTCATCATGCAAAAACTACACGACAAAATAGTTAATTTTTCGTTGTTTCTCGAAACGCATAGCATTCCACACTGCGATGACATGACTGTGGCGCCAAACATTTATGTACCCCACGATCATGTACTGATGTCGTCATGAGTTGACGTCAATCAATTGCGATCGTTTCCAAGTTAGTGAATACCGTCGAGTCATACAATTGATTATCAGCCTATACCATCTCTGGCGGCATCGATTGTTCAGAGCATCCCTAATATTATTATAAATATATTTTATTTTATTTAAATAGTTAATACTATTTCACAACATTTTTGTTTTCTTACAAGCTGCTTTTTTTAAAATCAATATATGCCAGCTTTGTAAGACTAAGAGCCATTAAATACTCTTTTTTCAGCCAGCACTTATCTTATTTTTGGCTTGTTCTTGATGTTTTCCCTTTCCTTCCATTTCCTCAGGACCTGTATTTTTGCATGCTTAAAGGACTGATTACAAAAAAAAGTAGGTCTGTGAATATAAAATTAAGAATTCTGCTCTTATATTTTTTTTTATATTTTTAACTCAATAAGTAAATAAATAAGGCTGTGATTATAGCATCCGTTTTGTGCACTTTTATATTTAAAAATTAACAAATGATTTAAGTGAAATGAATCAATAATTAAATATTCATTATTACATAGATCTATTTTTTAGGAGGTATTGATATATGTGATAAATTGTCTGATTAAATAAACAATATCATGTTATTATTTATATAAAATTTTACTTATTGGCACTGCTTACAAGGTATGTGAACTAGGGAGAAGCTTGTTTGAGTGAAGAAATAGTGTGCTAGAGGGGGAAAAGGTTTAAAAAATGTGCCATTCTGAAAGGCCCTCTGCCCTCACTTCCTTTTTTTATCTTATGAAACTAGCTCCCTCCTTCTTTTTCTTAGACCTCTTTGAAAGAAGTATGTGCCCTTTGGATGCTTCCTCCTCTTTCTTTCTTCATCTACAGTACTATACTATCTAACTGATCCACTCTCTTTTATCTCTGTCTTCTAAAATGAATGTTTTCTCTGAAAGAGATCTTGGCATAGAAATGCAATGAGAGAGACTCAAATGTTTCGCAGAGCAAAAGGTAGCAGAAGGGAGATTGTTGCCTATTTTAAAGGGCCCATTTAGCAAATTGAGGCACAGTAAGTTACGAGGGGCCCATTACGGTTCACTCCCCCTAAGGTTGTGCTTTTGCGTAAAGCCGGTGCTGTGATAAAGGTGGCTATGAAGAAAACAATGCTGGGTGTGTAGGAACATTCTGGAGCCAGTTGGGGTGACAAGTTAGACGCGGGAGTCGGTGCTGAAAGTAACACAGTAGGGTGATCGAGCGCGTAGTATCGACCAATAAAACATGATTGGAGGATGCACGCAGGTGAACTCTCCACATGAGATTAGCAAACCTAACATAGAAAAATAGCAGGGAGATTCCCAGCAGCCCAATAATGGTGGTTTGTATACTGCTACATTAATAGGTGGGCTTTCACAGCAACACTCGTTCCAAGGAGTACAAAATGGTTTTGCTCATCAATTTTAAACATTAAACTGAATTTCTGACAGGTCTTTTTTAAACATGACTAGAAACGAGAAGCATACAGTCTGGAATAAAGTTTGAAAAAAAAGGCTTTTTTTCACAATATAAACAACTTTGAAATGTTAATTCAAATGATCCAATTTATCTTTTAAATTCTCAAGCTGTATAAATGATCAAAATGAAAATCCTTAATGGGGAATATGATCCACGTCAATCTTTTAATCTAAGATTGAGATCTCCAGATTAAATTTGAGACAGATTTTAAGACCATAGCTACATTCTTTTGTAGAGATTTTGAGATAAAGCCCTTGAGATGACGTGAGCTCTTCTAGCAGTTACATTCTGAAACAATACAGGTGGCATGTTGATCTTCTAGCTTAACTGTTCTCATGTGGCGAGAAAAAAAAAGACAGACAGACAGACAGAAAGATTGCTGGTAGTGTGACGGATGTAGACTTTCTCCTCCACTCTACATTTACTTGGATGAAACCACTGAATCCGATAAACACACTCTGTACAACGACTCCATCTTTCTTTTCTTTACTGTAAATGGGTAAAAATTAAAAATTCCAACCCCCCCCCCTTTAGTGGTTATTTTGCTGCAGGCATAAGTGACCCACAGCATGCAGTACACATTGCAACTCTTGTGTTGCGTCATAACTGTATTAACAACATCGCAACACACAACCACACTTTACATATAACAATAGTAATAACAAACAAAAACATATAGGAAGACATACCTGTAAAATGAAATAAATCACCCCTTTAGTGGTTATTTTGCTGCAGGCATAAGTGACCTAAATAAAATGTAAAATAAAATTATCATTGTAGCCTTGCTAACGAGAGTTCACAAGCGGCCAAATAACTTATAAAATATATGTTAATAGTCAAATTAAATGGTCAAAATATTACCCTAACTAAATCATAAACATCAAATACTTGAAAACTCAACTTATTTTGCCTTATAATCGAATATATATAACTAAATTGAGACGGAGCATAAGCATACCCACCCACAGCATGCAGTACACATTGCAACTGCTGTGTTGCGTCATCTCCTGTCTTACCAAACATTTTATCTGCCTGCAGTTCTCACACAAACCACACTAGGGCACCAGTACAACATGAAATTAACTGCTGCTGAATTCATAAGAATTCACAATAAAACTAAATAAAATCCTAACTCCGTTACACTCACCCCCACTGAATTCTGCTGAATTAAGGCAGCGGTTAGTACTCCAAAACAAAACACCCATCAGTATATTTGCATACACAGTGCACACATAGAGATACCTACAGGTAACAGGTAAGCCAAACACAAGGTTATCTCAAAAGATGAAGTGGTAAGAGAGGAGCGCCAATCTCTCTGACCAACTCCTGGCAGTAAGATGCCCATATACATCTCACAAAACTCTATACCAAGGTATACAGTAAGCAATTATAACTTACACAGAACAATGTGTCATTAAAAAAAATAAAAAATAAATAAAACATTGCTTCTTGTGTCTTCTTATTCATACATCCTACATCTTATTTGTTTATAAACATATTGAACAACAAAACATTTAAATAATAAAAAAAACATTCAAACAGTCTGAATTCTGTGATTCTGCATTGACACAACCTTTTGTCCAGACATAGTGTACAACAGTCTATTCACAGGCTTGATGAAACGTCCAAAACGAGACCTGCGCACAATAAAGGTCCCAGTGTCAGAAACTGGTACATCATCAGCATCAACCTTGGAAACATCAGCTGAAGGATTTGAAATCACAGAATGTTCAAGACTCACAGATTCGACCCCAGAATTCAAAGTTCCAGTAACACTTGAACTATCGGACCGTTCAGATTGTGGACTTACTGACACATTGCTCAAAGACACAACTGATCTCAGCTGTGAACATTTATCAGGCAACCCAGAAACCCAATCAGATGTTCTAGCACAACTGTCAGTTGTAGCACACGAGACATTAGCATCAAGAGACAAACCATCATCAGGCCTAAACGACACTGAATGCTCATGAGTCTCTGCCAACCCACCATCCCTGACACATGGCCTAGATTTCAAAACGTCAACACCCAAACTCATCATAGATGCTGAACTATTGGTTTTGTCACCTGAATCAGTCACAGCCGAAGATGAAACCGTATCGGATACTACACTCTCTGCTTTGTCCAGTGGCAAAAAGTTCACAGGTAGCAAAAGGTTGCGATGCACAACCTTTTCCTGACCAGTGCTCGTATCCCTTATCTTGAAAATATGAGTTTCGACATTTCTATCTACCACGACAAAGACGGCGGACATCCACCTGTCAGCTAGCTTCCGCTTGCCTCTTCCAGACTTGTTTGCTAGAAGAACACAATCACCAACATCAATGTCCTGACCTTTGACTCTCCTGTTGTAGATCACTGCATGCCTGGACTGTTCCTTCGAAGCATGCACCTGAGCTACTGACAAGGCCTCCTCCAGATCTTTCAAAAGAGAAGCCACATACTTGTCATAACAAGTCACAGTGTGATCCTCCAGAACAGAGCGGAAAATTATGTCTACTGGAAGGCGAGGAACTCTACCGAACATGAGATAAAACGGAGCATAGCCAGTCGTTTCATGAACAGTACAGTTGTACAAGAAAGTCAAAGATTGCAGTTGTCTTGGCCAATTACGCTTTGCATCTGGAGCCAATGCGCGGATCATGTTCCCCAGGGTCCTATTAAATCGCTCCACACTACCATTCCCCATAGGATGGTAGGGAGTTGTATGCGATTTTTGTACTCCAGACACCTCAAGAAGCTCAGCAATCAGCTGGCCTTCGAAGCTCGCCCCCTGATCACTGTGTACGCGTTCAGGAAACCCAAACACACAAAAGTATTTGTCCCACAAGACACGTGCCACCTGTTTAGCTGACTGATCTTTGCATTGAAACGCTTGCGCCAACCTGGTAAAGTGATCTGTGATCACCAAGACATCGACTGACTTGTTGTTATGATCTTCAGCAGACCAAAAATCAATGCATACTAACTGCAATGGTCTGCTGGTCACAATATTTTCTAGGGGTGCTCGACCCTCAGGCTCAGCGGTTTTACTGACAACACACCTCTGACAGTGTCGTACATGCTCTCTAATATCTCTGTCAAGGCTCAGCCAAAAGAAACGACGTCTCGCTAGACCCAAACTCCTAGACTGCCCCTGATGACCCGCATGATCGTGAATACCCCTCAACACCTCCAACTGAAGTGACTCAGGGACTACGTACTGGAACCGCTTACCCTTAGACAAATGATCATGGGAAATCCGGTAGAGAATCCCGTTTCTCACAACAAATTTCTCCCAGTGCTTAATGTATCTAAGGACCCCAACATGTTCCTTTGCTCTTTCACGCCTGCTTGGCTTGCGATGTCTTTCCACATAATGAATAACCCTTGACAGCACACTATCAGAGAGCTGCTTTTCACGCAGGTCACGCTCCGAATATGTAGGCTGAGTCTCTGATTCAGAAACCATCTGAGGAAGATGATTCAAAACAGACAAAGCACGAAGTCTTGCACCGTCTTCCCACATCCTTTGTGAGTCAAGCACGGCCATTACATCCTCCTTATCTAAGGAAGTCCATGCAATGCTTGCCGAATTACTGTGCAAGGGACCGCTGCTAGAAACACCCTGCTTTCCTTCAGACCCACAAGACCACCGAAAAGCATCCTGAACTGAGCCAGAAGAAACTTCCTGTACTTCAGACAAAAGTTTGTCATATGTTTCACGTAACAGTCTAGAGCCGATGTTGGATTTCACGAATGGAACCCTACTCAAAGCGTCAGCCACAACATTCTGCGAACCTGGTACATACTTGATGTCAAAATTGTACGCCGCAAGTTTGGCCACCCACCGCTGCTCACAACAATCGAGCTTAGGTTTGGACAGAATGTGGGTGAGCGGGTTGTTATCAGTCCATACTGTAAATACATGACCTTTCAGCCAATGACTGAACTTTTCACATACCGCCCATTTTAACGCTAAAAACTCTAAGCGATGTGCCGGATAATTTCGCTGTGATGGAGAAAGGGACTTACTGGCAAACGCTATAGGTCTGGCTTTACTGTCACCTGCCTGAACTTGAGACAGAACAGCTCCAATGCCGTCTAAGGAAGCATCAGTCGAAAGCACAAAGGGGCGGCTGAAGTCTGGATGAGCTAAGATAACTGCTTCTATCATGGCTGTCTTAAGGTTCTCAAATGCCAGCTGCGTCTCAGGTGTCCAATCAGCTACAGTCAATTTCCTTAATGCACAGTTTCCTTTATTTACGCGACCTCTTTTGATCCTCTTTTTCTGACCTTTCAATAGATCAAAAAGGGGTTTTGCCACGGTTGAGTAGTTGGGTACAAAATGCTGATGATAGTTAACCATCCCAAGAAAGGATCTTATGCGCTTCTGCGATGGTGTAACTCCATCAGCCTCCATCAGATCCAAGCTGGTCATTTTGGATATACTCTCAACCTTACTTGGATCTGTGGATACCCCAGACTCATCAATCACATGTCCAAGAAATTGCACAGATTTCCTAAGGAAATTACATTTCTTGGGAGCAAGTTTCAGATTGTGCGTTCTCAATCGACTGAATATCATCTCAAGACGGGTCAATGCTGTCGTTTCGTCAGGTCCAAATACAATTAAGTCATCCAAATAACATAACAGGCTTAGAAAGTTTTGGTCCCCAAAAATACTTGTCATCATGCGCATAAAACTCCCTGGACTATTACAAAGCCCTTGAGGAAGCCGATTGTACTCATATAAGCCCATAGGTGTCGTAAAGGCCGAGTACTTTCGGTCATCCTCATATAAAGGCATATTGTAAAAGCCGGAGGTCAAGTCCATCGTACTGAATAGTGAATTCCCGCCTAACGCAGCCAAACAGTCAGCCTGGTGAGGTAACGGATGTGCATCCTTCAATGTCCTTTTGTTTAACCACCGAAAATCCGTACACAAGCGTAAATCACCGTTCTTTTTCCAAACAAGGACTAAAGGAGACGCAAACTCACTAGTCGATTTGCGAATAATCTCCTTCTCCTCCATTTCATTCAAAACACGACGCAACACCTGATACTGACTGGGCGGCACTCGCCGGTACGGAAGTCGGAAAGGTCTTGTGTCTGAAAGATGAATCCTATGGACAAATCCAGTAGCATGACCACAATCCAAATGATGACGAGAAAAGACATCATTGTACTGCAAGATTGTATCGACCAATTTTAGTCTACAATTCTCAGACACATCACAGGAATCCAAATCAAGCCCCTCTAGACCAACTGACCTTAGCTTCTCAGCAACAGACCTCAGATCAGTGGACATACTATCCTCTGGCTGAGTCTGTTGCGTCTGAGAAAGCAGGTTCCCATCATCCAAATCTTCGAGGGCAATACCTGGAAACAAATCGGCTATCTTGGCATTACGTCTCAGCATAACAGGTTTGTCCCAGGTATTAATTAACTTCAACGGAACCCACCTGTCCCCCCATAGATGTGTGACGAGCCTGGCCACGAGAATGCCTTTAGGTGCCGACCGTGAACTTGTAGGCTCTGTCAACACAGCACTACCTGGAGACACTTCCGTGTGTTTAGGCAACCTACCCCACACAAGGTACTCACGACCAGGCTCCAGACAAATAGCTGAATTACATCTCACAGTGCCAATCTTGTCAGGCACCCCATCACCCCTCCAGCGATTCAAACCTGCAAGCATAGACAGGAAGGCCTCAGACATAGGATCATTACAAACATGAGTCGAAACTGCCTTCCAAAACAATTCACATTGCTTTGAACATCTTATGATGTGTTTGATGACATTCGTACCAACAATGAATTCATCATGCTGCCCACTAACAACCAAAGTAGGAACCAACATTTTACATCCATGAATCTCTAGCTCAAGTGTAAGAGAATTCTTCGGTTTTACTCGGCTGCCCCCACAGCCAATTAGCATAACATCTGGGCTGCCTCTACATTGATCACTGATTATTCCAGCATCTAACAATTTCTGTTCTGCGCTCTCACTCATGGTACATGCCATGGATCCACTGTCGAGCATTCCATCCAGGATCACTTTATCAGCCACCACGACAGGAGCGTAGAACAGACTGTCACTTCTGCAGACAATATTCGTGTTCTGGAACACAACATTCTCACCACAACAAGATTGTTTAGAAGACATGAACATGTTTTCAGCATTTGCAATATTAACATCATTTTGGGAGTTGTCATTCAAACCTGTACAGCCTCCCACCATATACAGGACCCCACAGCCTCTTCCTCTGCCTCCATACCTGAAATTCACATTCCTCTCAGGCTGGACATTGTTACCCTGCTGTACTCTTTCCATCACCTGCTCCAACATACCCATCATCCGGTTCAAGATATTCTCATCCGACTGTCCCATATGCCGAGACGTAGGAACAGTTTGAGCCGGACAGCTAACACTGCGTAAACGGTCCTGTACGCTATCGGGCACAGGAGGAGGATTCACATAGTTTGCAAAGCCAGCATCAGTTTCCTGAAAGTGAGACATCGGCAAATGCTTATCACTATTTGCAACATCAACATTTTTCACTCCAAGAGAGCTGGCAGAGGCACGAGAAGAGCGTTGTTCTCTCTGATGCTCATCCAGCCTCCCCTGAACTTCTTTCGCAGTCCATTCACTGACTGGCTTGTGCTTAAAAAGACTAGCTAGAACAGGATCAGGGCAATATTTTACAAACATGTGAGCCACCTCTTCACTGATTTTGTCTATGGCCCGCCCTTGTCTACGCAGGCCTTCATCTGCTAGATCTGCTGCCTTATTGATTCTGATCCAGTAATCTACTGCGGTCTCACCGGGCTTAGGCAGAGTCGAATAAAAGTCAGCCAAAGGAAGGCACGATGGTGCAACACTGAAATATTTCAGGAGAATAGAGTAGATTATGTCAGGGTCATTCTTAACATCAAGAGATGTGTCACTTCTAAGACTAATTCTCACAATATCTCCCGCTTTGCCCATTAATCGTGACATTATTTCATCTGCTTGATTCTCAACAGCACACTTCTCTTTCGACAGAAGTGTTCTGGTCATCTCAATCCATTCGTGTACCGGAAATTTATCACTACTGTCACCTCTGAAAATCACAAGTTCCCTGTCAGTAGTGACATGTACTGTCACTTGAGAAACATCTTGTTTGGCGAAACTGTCAGGATTTAGCTCCCTGTTAACTTGAGAATCACGACTTGCATTCATCACTCCATTTTCCATCAATTTGGCAGCGACGGCATCACTAATTTGTTCACCCAATCTCCCAAACATATCGGTTAGGCAATCCAACATTTGATTATCACAATTCGTATTATATGAAGGAGATGCGTTCCCAACATGGCGTTCCACAGGCGGGTCTCTAAAAAGCAGACCACGACCAACACCCTGTGCACTATCAAGCACCATGCGAGAACGACCTCCTCCACTGACAACAGATGTAGGTTCACCAGCACAAGTGCTGTCGGTCATGACGCCCCGTCCACACGGAATGAAAGGGCTTACGGGACTGCTAACATCAAATCGTTGAACAAATTTTTCACCCATGAATGAAGTTAATGAAACAATATCACTTCAAAAGTTACTCAACAGTAGATAACTTGTTAATCAGTGACAATCCCAAAACAGTGGTGACGTATCAGTAAAGATGTCTTCATTCAAAAAGTCTGTACACAAAAATAGTCTGCGATCCAAAGGTCTTCGTTCATAAAGTCACATTCACCACGGATAAAAACAGCAACCTCACAGCGATCCTCTTCGAGAAGATCAGGTGATCCAACAGGTCACGGCACCAATGTGACGGATGTAGACTTTCTCCTCCACTCTACGATGTGACTTGGATGAACACCACTGAGATCCGATAAAACACCACTCTGTACAACGGACTCAATCTTTCTTTTCTTTACTGTAAAATGAAATAAATCACCCCTTTAGTGGTTATTTTGCTGCAGGCATAAGTGACCCACAGCATGCAGTACACATTGCAACTCTTGTGTTGCGTCATAACTGTATTAACAACATCGCAACACACAACCACACTTTACATATAACAATAGTAATAACAAACAAAAACATATAGGAAGACATACCTGTAAAATGAAATAAATCACCCCTTTAGTGGTTATTTTGCTGCAGGCATAAGTGACCTAAATAAAATGTAAAATAAAATTATCATTGTAGCCTTGCTAACGAGAGTTCACAAGCGGCCAAATAACTTATAAAATATATGTTAATAGTCAAATTAAATGGTCAAAATATTACCCTAACTAAATCATAAACATCAAATACTTGAAAACTCAACTTATTTTGCCTTATAATCGAATATATATAACTAAATTGAGACGGAGCATAAGCATACCCACCCACAGCATGCAGTACACATTGCAACTGCTGTGTTGCGTCATCTCCTGTCTTACCGAACATTTTATCTGCCTGCAGTTCTCACACAAACCACACTAGGGCACCAGTACAACATGAAATTAACTGCTGCTGAATTCATAAGAATTCACAATAAAACTAAATAAAATCCTAACTCCGTTACAGTAGCACTGCTGTAAATCTCAAATTAGGAGGGTTTTTTTCCCCCCCCCCCCCCACACACGGTGTTGGGGTTGTTTATATATGCGTTTGCTGGGATTAATGTGGCATATTCCTTCTGTGGTCTACCCTTGGGTAATTTGCGTCAGTCCTTGGTCATGTGCAAGTTTTGCTTTGCGGCTGTTACGGCCATATTGTGATGAAGTAATCTGTATTGGATCAGAATTCTGACACATTTAAACATTGCATTTTAAAACAGATATCGCAATGCGCTAATGTGCTACATATTTTCCTCATTTCAAGCAGTCCAATAGGCAAGGCAAGGCAAGGCAAGTTTATTTGTATAGCACATTTCATACACAATGGTAATTCAAAGTGCTTTACATAAAATAACATAAAACAATAATCACAACCTAAAACAATGAAATTTAAAAAACTTTTATAAAAAAAAAAAATTATTTAAAGAGTTTAAAAGAAATTGTAAGAGACGATATACATATATTTGCAATCCGTTCGGGACATTCCGCACAGTGCTCATTCAATATGCACACTAAAGAGATGGTTTTTGAGTCCTGCTCATTTTAAATAAATGTGACTAATGTTTTAGCACATCTGATCTCTTCTGGAAGCTGATTCCAACTGCGGGTGGCATGATAACTAAAAGCACTATAGGCATTTCATCAAAGCTTCCATTGGTTTAGTATGTTTCAGACCACTGAACAGGCCATTTAATAGAACAATAGCTGTACAGTTTCACAGAGAAACAAAGCTCAGTTATTCTGCATAATAGTGGGGTGTATTCTCATTCATGCATCAACTTGACCATAACTTTGCTTCCTTGTAAGAATCTACAGAAAACACAGATCTGTAGTATTCTTGAAATTCTCTTTTAGCTCTTGACATGTAGCTTTTCTGCGATGATGTGGCTGAGATATGGGCAGGTCTCCTCCACGGTAAGCATCCTTACCCCCGTCCAAGATCCATACCAACGTATAAATCTTTTTACAATTGACATTCTCCCCACACACTGCTGTTGAATCCAGTAGTAGTCTTATGGTTGCATTAAACCTACTCTTACTTGTGATTGACTGGTCTGTGTGTAATATGACCAAGCCTCTTCCAGAACTCCATGCCTCATTGCATGTAGGCTGCAAATCCCCTCAACTGAACCCTTGAACATAAAAATACCAGTATTGGTTGAAGCATGTTGTACTGGGGCCACAGTAAGTGTCTTCCAGCCCTAGACAAACACACACTGCTCCGGGCCTTATTATACAGTCTCTGCAGACAGAAGCAGCACACACATGTGTACCGGTCTTTGTGTGATTGTGTGCGTGGCCTTGAGCATGAATAACGGTTTCACAAACTATCGATTCTTCCTCCCCCAGCCTTCATCTTCCACCGGCTTCCCATTTTCTATTAGCATGAATTATCTGATGTTGTAATTGTAGAAGCATTAGCTCAGCACAAAGTGGTCAACCATTAAGGGAGGTATGCCGTCATTCTTTTTTAGGGCCGCCGACAGGGTCGTATTTGTTTATGAGAATACATTCCATCAGGGTGTGAGTTAAGAGGGCACAGATTTGAAATAAAACACCATCAGTCAATTTTTTTGGACCGAAGAAAGCAATTACATGGATATCACCAGATGCCTGTTGTGTCCTTTAAAGAGTGATGACTATAATGGTGATAATTTGCTACACTGAATCAGCAAAATAAATAGTCTTATGTGTTTTGCTAAAATGCGTATAAATATTTATTTATACATTTATTCTAGCCATATTTATCAATTTTTTTCTGTGTGTATATACGTTACCCATTAAAAGTTGTAAGATTTGTTTAAGAATATTGTGCTCACCAAGCATTTATTTGATCAGAAATTACAGTAATAATAAGAATAAGAATAAAAATGCAATTTAATTGTCTCTCGAAGCGTCTTGGAGACGTTGCCACAGTTCTTCTGGATTTAGTCTGTCTCAGTTTGTTCTGTTTCTTCATGTCATTCCAGACAGACTGGATGATGGTGAGATCAGATCTCTGTGTGGAGCACTCCTTGTGCAAACAAAAATCTCACTGGATTATTACAATTAATGGCAAAATGAATGTTTGGAAATGTAAACTGATATTTCCTACTGACACACTACAGCAAAATATCTAGACAAATAACTGACTTTAAACCATTTTTTAGCTGGTGAAAATCCACTGTAGATAGAACTTTATGCAAAGTACTGTACATAAAAGTAGCTTTAATTGAGTGTAATTAATAGCTCCATATATGCATGGTAAACAAGTTAACACACACCTACATGCACACTCAGGCACGTGTACTCATAAAAAAAACCCCCCCCCCCCCCCCCCCACAAACCCCCCCCGTTTGGGGTGGGGGTTTTATTGTTGGCTAAGCTGTCAGTGCTCCACAATGAGGAGTTGCTTGAGGTCTCTGGTGCTGATGGTGTGGGTTTGGACGGGATGTCGAAGCGATATGGCCTTCTCTTTGATATGAGGCAGCTCCGTGGCTCCAGACCTGCTCAGAATGACAGGTTGATGAGATGAACATAATGGATTGCAGGAAGGAGCTCTAGCTGGATACCAAAGTGTCATCTCCATCATAGTTGTCATCATCATGTTTGTTTACCGACATGGTTGCACAGTGTTCATATTTGTGTAGTGTAAACACCAGTCAATAGTTTGAAATGATTACGATTGTCTTATTAATAATTCTTAATACTCACCAAAGCTGCATTTAAAAAGTAGAAATGTGCCTAGCAGAAAAGTGCATTTAGGTGAGTCAGTTCTCTTTGACAGCCACCAACCAGCAATGCTGTGCCTCTTTCTTTCCTCACACCAAGCGCAAACTGCCTTTTTCATGCTACCTCTGCGGTAGCCTTTGAGTGCTGGGACACAAATACTAAATGCTAACTAAAGCTGAGGCCCTCTCCAGAGGCGAGAGCAACTGAAAGAGAGTTTTCACAGTCTGAAGAGCATCTCCTGTGTCTGCACACACACAGAGATCAACTTCCTGTGCTTAATGGGGACGCTACAGTCGTCCAGTGGGGGAACAGAGTTACAGAGAGCATTGATATAAAAAACTAGGCAACAAAATCACCGCTGGTCAACGACGTGTGCAACGGAAGCGCGCTCGCAAGAGCGTATGTAGTGGGGCTCACTGGTGTCGAGGAGTATTGTGACCGTAAGTCGGGTCACCACTCAGAAAATATGCGTGACACTGCTCGTGGCATGGTGCTATGCTCTACTACAGCGTAACCTCGCGGGGGCGGTGGTTTCTGGACTGATGCGAGGGGGGGGGGCTAGCCTTAAGATACTAAGTCTGACAACGATAGAACTGTGTCTCATGCCGTGACAGATGAGCAAGTATGTACTGTGTAGTACTATTGCATGTTCCGGAACTTTTCGGCTTTAGAGGCTGTTAACATTTATTTTCCTGTCTAATGTATTAGCCCCGGGTGCCTTAATGAAGTGTCCCTTGAGGGAGGCTCTTGCTCGCTCGCTCTCTTTCTTTCTCTCTCTCTCGTACTACCTCAGTTTCCCTTTCTACTTTTTTTCTCCAGGCCACTTGTTTTTAGAAAGTTCTGCACAATATTTGCAAGTTGATTTTTTTTTTGTAGTTACAGTGTGGTCTATAAGTCCTCTACACTGAGGGAAAAAACAACAACAACATTTCATGTGTTCACAATGTGCTCCAAAAATCTGCATGATTTTCAGAATTTTTCTAAATGATGATCATATTCTTCTCCATGATTGGATTTTGACATGCAATGGAAGTAACATCTAACCACCTCTTTTTTTGCCCTATGAAAATCCTAAAACTTTAGGATTAAAGGTAGTGTAGTTTCAGACACAGCTGTTCAAAGTCAGGGTCAGTCCATTACTTGTTTGTAAATACTGTTAAAAACAAAACAATTGTGAAATATTATTACAATGTAATATAGCCTAACAAATTTCAATTTTAATACATTTTAAAATGCAGTTTATTCCTGTAATGGCAACGCTGAATTACATTACTCCAGTCTTCAGTGTCACATTACCATTCAGAAGTCATTCTGATATGCAGACTTTGTTATTATGTTGAAAACAGTTGTGCTGCTTAATATTTCACAATATACTTCCCAGTATTTCACTTTATTGTCATGGTTTGACAAATAGAAAGTACAGCATTAAAAAAAATCAATTTAATGCATGCTTCTTGACTGGAAGGTATTAATTAAAACTGAAATCTTTTAAACCTTAAAAAAAAATGTACTGACCCCAAACATTTAAATGGTAGTTTATATATAAAGGCTACGCAGGCAGTAAGATGAGACAGTGATGGCATGAGAGAGAGAGAAAGAGAGAGAGTGTGTGTGTGTTTGGCAGTGAGTCTTGTCTTAAGATCAGGAAGGGCTCCAGAGCTTGCTGAGCATCTGTTCCTGTTCTGTCTTCACGCAGCGCTCTGTGACCCATGTGATGCAGTCTGCTGGAATTGTCTTTTAATGATGTAGAGCCCGAGTCTTTTACCTACACACACACATACACACACACTACGAATCACTTCAGCGCCGCAGGAGTACCCCACCCACCCGCTTACCTCACTGTTCTTCTCACCCTCAATAAGGAACCTTGCCTGAGTATTTGTGTGTGTTTTTTGCATATTCATCCAATAACAAACATCGCTTGCAGAAGTTTCCCCGTTCCGCCAAGAGTTCCACACTTGAAATGTAGGCTGCGATCACGCCCGCGGCACAGCTTGATCCTTCCCATTAATCTCAAAATTCCCCTAAAATCACAGAGCGACGGTGCGAAGCCAGGCGCATTACTCCACTTCAGGAGCTACGCAGATGAGGAGCCAAACAGGCCACGACGCCTGAGTTTGTCACAAAGCAGGTGGCGGCTTCCATTGAAACGATGATTAAAGTGAGAACGGTCGGGGCTTGTGTTCATCTCAAGGCCAAAAATACATCCTGGAGCAAAGGAGTGTACGTGGGGCTGAGAAAAGAGAGCGAGAAAACGCTTTCTCCTTTTGTCTCTCACATCTGATCCCTGGGTTCTATGCTCACATGCGGCAGCTGTGAGCGCGATGATAGAGGCTTCTCAGTGCTAGCGTTCTGGTGACACCATGCAAAGATAGCAACAGGCGACACATGAGCTTCTGCTAATCCAAAGCACAATATTCACACTGCACTCTTGCTTGCTTTACTTCTTCTCTTAAGACCCATTAAATCCAAGCTGAAGTGTGTGTGTGTGTTTTATACTAATACGTTCATGCTTTATCGTAATTAGGTGGGAGTTTGTAAGTATATCATCAATATTAACAGCACTATGATTTTTATATTAGATTTCTATATTTGTACCATTAACCGTGTAAATAAATAATAGTCCAGTTTATTGAATATTGAATAAAATCATGCTTTCTGTATGATTTATAAGCTGTTTTCCTCATGGGGACCAAAAAAATGTCCCCGCAAGGTCAAACATTAGTGATATTATTATCCTTGTTGGAATATTTTGACATATTGTTCATGTCTCAATAATGTTTTAGTAAGATGATATTTAAATTCTTAGCTTTAGGATTAAAGCTCTGTAATTTTTATTATGAGGACATAATAAAACATAATGCAGTGAAATACAATAATGATTGAGGAATGAACAAATAAACATTCCTCAAAAGCCTGATGTATCCTATTTGATATTTTTAAACATGTTTCTAAAAGAAATGAGCTCTATAGGGTTAATTATGTGGTTGGTTTAAGCTAGATTAAGTCTCTCTATTTTCTTGTATAATGTACTTAAATCTTGGTTGTCTATTGAAAAAAAAGTGCTTGTTCAAAAAGATGCAAATTAATGCACATTTTAAATCGTATTGTGAGCATGTGATCCTCTGAGAATTAATGAAACATCAATCAGAAAAGGGCCAAAAATATCCCAATTTCTGCCTTTTTCTTTTGCTCTCATTGAAGTTTTTTAAAAGCATGCTCGTAAGTTCCCATCAGGTTTGTCCATTAGACTTTGTCCTTATAAGTTGTATGCCTCTGTTTAAGCATCCTTGCAGCATTAATTGCATGCATTAGCATCCTTCCTCCAGGAGCTGGTTTGTGAGTGATTTCTGCCTCGCTCTAAAGCCACACTCATTTAGACTCGTCACTTAAAACAATCACCCTCTCCATTGTAGAGGAGAATATCGTTTTTGCCTTTATTACTTCAGTGGGAGGGCAGAAACTACAATGGATGATGTGGACTCATATTAGCGGTGTATGAGTGCCAAAGCTCAATATGTTGTATTTACCTCATGTTCCAATATGTTGAGCTGTGACGAGGTTGAACTGAAATACAGTGAAAGTTGTATTTAAAAATACATGTTCTGAATGGGCACCATGGCTTAATATGGTACTGTACATGGACTAACCACTAAACTTTAAACAGGTATTTTGCTGTCTATGGCTTTTTTTTTAATAGAAATTTGTGTAGCAAATTTTCTGCAAAGGTCTATTGTCATAGAGTGATAAAGCACAGCTCACACAAAAGCCCTATTCGGACGGTAATTGTTTTTCATGGGGATGTAAGTGATTTTCACCATTTACAGGGGGTAGTTGGTGATTTAATTGCCGTCTGAATCCAGAATGTCGGTGTTTATCTCTAACCACCCCCGTAAAATTCCCCGGCCGAATTACCTACTGTTTTTTGACAAACACCAAGGTCGTGTGGTAATTTAATTGCTGTCCGAATCCACATCTCTCAGTTTACGAGAAGAAACCAATTCAAAATTCAGTGTTTAAACCCTTTTTGAGCACATCCCCGAACACCGTACGGTAACTGTTGTACTTCGGTGTAATTTGCATTCATATTTATTTCTGAAATGCTGGAAAGTATTTAAAAGAACAATACTTCATAACTGCTCCACCACGGCGACTGGGAGCAGAAAAAGAAGAAAAGCACGTACACGTTCGAAATGGGTCTTTATTATGGCAGCAGCAGCTATGCAATACAATTTTAAAATGTGTATTATAAACGGATAAATACATAACTATATTGCGTATAACTAAAGCGCGTCTATTTTCCTATTTTTAAACAGGAGATTTAAATAATCAATTAATAAATTGGATTATATATGATAAAATATGCTTGGAATAATAAGTAAAATAAGTATTTTAAAAATAAATTTTACACAATAATACAAATACATTTGTAAATAAAAATTATTTTATTTACAGCAGACAATCATGTGACTGGCCACGTGAGCAGCGCGTTCCTGGGTTCATAGGATCACAGAACTGACCCAGTCCATACGCTCGCATCCCCAATGGGAATAATCGCCATAAGTTACTTTCAAAACAAGTAGCTTTCTGATAGTCAAATTCACTGGACCAACTTGAATCCGTCATGGCATTTTGGTCCTATCCCATCTGTGAGTTTAAAGATGACATTGTACCATAATTTTGTATAATGAGCACAGTATACAGTTGACATCCCAGAATACTATGTTCACAGGAAAGTGACATTCTTGTCTTCCCAGTTTGATGTAGTTGACAGTGAATTGCTTACTTTATTCAGCCCACTGCTCATAGTTACAGAACGGATGACTCCAAACTCTTGACATTTAACTCAGCTGGTAGAGCACTGTGCTAGCAACGCCAAGGTCAAGGGTTAATTCCCAGAAAACACATAGGCGGATACATTCGTTGAAAGCACTCTAAGTTGTTTTGCATAGAAGTGCCTGTGAAATGCATAAATGTAAAGTAGAAAATTAATAATAAAAAAAAAAAAATCAGCTCTGATGCCACAGTTTGTTAGGTCATCCTACAAAGGTGACATTAATCTAAAAGGCTTTGAACCTTTCCAGCACAACTTCAAATAAAAGCTCTCCTCAGAATCCCCCAGCTAAACTGCCCTCTTTCTTATTAGGAAAATATTAGATGTCATAACAGATGCCATGTCCAATTTGTTAGCCCCCCCTGTTCATGACGCAAGCTCATTTGATCTGTCTCCTACTCTAATATGGCCTTGCGTTCTTATTTTCTGGCTCCAAGTGAGTTTGAGTTTCTTTTGGAAGCCAGGGTCATGAAACAAGACAACAGACAAAAGCATCTTCAAATGCCTCCTGACAAGCTTAGTTTTCACTTCCAGCGCTCCGGATAGGCTTTGTTCATAAACAGCTGTTACATATCATCTTTGGCACACAGAAGCGGATGAAATCTCTGTTAGCATTCTGCACACTTGATTTACAGTAAGCATATATCAAGAGCAACTTTCCCAAGCTTTCATCATTCACCAAGCATTAGTCGTTGGAATCTCGGTGATGACCCTCCTCAGTCAGAGCCTGGGGCAATGGAACAATTTTCCTTTCCTGGGAGCCAAAGGTCTTTGGATAATGTGTTTTCAGAAATCCCAGGCACACTAATGATAGATGACAGTTAATTCCATTAATAGGTCTGACAGAGAAAATTAGGCCTGCAGAGACTGACTGCATGAAGGATATAAGCTTAAATCCTAAGAGAGAGAGTTTCAGCTGAGATTGACTTTTTGGCTTTTCTGATTGAATTATGGAACCGTTCATAATGAAAAGCATCATTTCATTCAGCTCGCCAAAAAAGGAAGAACATTGCAGTGGAGTTGATCAGAATAGAAAATCCAAAGCCCCCTGTGGTGGCAGCGTCGCGCTTTCTGTCACTAGTTCTGATATCTCCCATTGGTAAGCTGGCTGTTCAAGGGATGTTTGTGTCTCCCAAACCCCATTAAGAATGAGTTGAGGTTTGAAGGGCATGCAACGTTGACTCATATCGATTCATGTGGGACTCGCCGTCACGCATCTGTATATCATTGTATCTGTTTGTTTATCACTTGCACTATTATGAGCTGAACAAAACCAAGACAATGAAATTATAAAATGACAACAAAACTGAAGAAAGCAGAGAATGGCAATAGTCTCAGTTTTCGCGTGAAGTTTGTTGTGCACTGGGGAGCTGCTCTAGTTTTGGGACGCAATTGTCTTAGTTGGAGCCATTGGGTGGCTCAGTTTTAAAAAAAGGAGCAAATCAGTTCCTTCCTAAAGCAGTTGTAAGCTTGCAAGGCAAAACATTAACAAAATAATTTTAACCAAGTTGTCACTTGTTCTTCTTTAGCAAAGACAGCAATCTGGAATCTGTAATGCATAGACTTACAGCAGGTCAGAAAATATTGCTCTCCAGCAGAACCCAGACTGTCATTTAACTCACTAATCTTTTCAGCGACCCATTGTCCACCTTGATGTTAGTGGCACAGAAATTACAGCACCTTTAAGCAACTTGATGAAGAGGTTGCTGGCAGTACAGTTGTTTGTGTATATTATAGGAGTAAGACAGGAAACAGTGTTTAGCCCAGAGGGGCACCTGTGTTAATGACTAGGGGGCCTAAGTGTTCTGGGCCTTGCCAGACCATCTGCTGCTTCTCTGTTAGGACATCAGAGATTCGATAGCAGGTGTGAGAGGAGGTGATGACTTCAGCTAGTTTATGGATAAGTTATAGTGTTGACAGCCAAGATGATTCACAACCATGTGCATAAGATACAGTATGTTGGCAGTTTAAGTAATTGTGTGTCTGGACAATAATTTTTATTTTATTAGTAAAAAGAATCATTTTGGATTAGAATATTATTATATTATTTATCAAATAATATAATAAAACACTCAAAATACAAATTTATTTTATAGTTAGTATTATCCTCATGTCCATTCATTTAAAATCTATACCTATTTTCAGACTGGCAAGAACAGCCTCGTCCTCAACAAAAAGCAATTTAATGAAAAATGTTTGTGTGCATGTACTTTTTAAAAGTAATTTATGTATGCATATATGTACTTATTCACTTATATTTGAACTATTTAACTTCTTGTTTCTAATAACATAAATTTATTTACATATTATCATTATTATTATTATTATTTAAACAACAGTAATGTTAAATACTTTGGCTGGCAAGAAGTATTTCTAAATTTTGCAAGACTGTTTAACTTTTCCCCTTGCTTGTAAGTATTGTGATTCCTTTAAAAGTTCTTTAAGGTCTCAGATCTTCACAGTAACTCCTGGCTGTGCAATAAGTTTTGCTGCTGAGATGCAAAATGGCTGCCCATGATCTGTCCATCATTAATGAAATGTGTAACCTTCAAGGCCTATTTGAATAGCACTCTCTTTTAATTGACTTTATTTTTACCTGCGCTACATTAGCTTTATATAAGCTAACGATCATTAGCACCCCGGGGTTAATTACAGGGCATGAAAAGTTGGCCTCTCTTGTACCTGCTGTGCCTCTCTCATCTCAAGCAGAATTGCTCTGCTGTGGAAAGAGAGAGAGTTAAAACACTTCGCTGACTGGAGAAGGAAGGTTCCATGTTAATCTGCATCAGCAAATTCAGTTACGAATTCACACGACCTGCTCACTGCTCCCTGCAATTTGTTAACTCCCTTTTGACTTTGTGAAGTGTCTGTGTGAAGTGAACTACTCATGTGTGGAGCTTTTGGCGAGCATGTAGGCTCGCTAGTACATGGTGCAATGGCGCATTAACCTTCTTCCTGTTGGGCTATAAGTGGGAAAAATATTAAAAAAAGAAAGAAAGAAATGGTGGTACACTAAAAAGTGGAGATATAGAGATATAAGTTCAAATGGAGAAGAACCATCTCCTATCTCCCCTCACCTTCACAGTCAGACATAAAAAGTGCAGTCCAATGCTCCAGCGAAGCAGACAATAAATTAAAGCCAGGAAAAGTTAGGAGGCGAGAAAAAGAAGCAGACCAATTCGCTATTCCCCTCTGTTTTCGTCTAACCTTTGAAATCACCATTTATTTGCCAAGGCCAGGGGAGCCTGTCATCGTGTGAAATAAGAAACATGGGATTTAAATCCATTCTCCATTGTGGTAGGAGCAGAATAAACATAGAGGACCGTGCAGGGACAAAAACATTTCTCCAGCAGATAGATTCACCCTGCCAATGACTTTACGAACAAAACAAGTTTTTAGTAGAGAAAAGTTTTTGAGAACGACTTAGGGAACGGAGATTAAAATTTATTAAATAAATAAATAAAAAATACATGATATGTGTGGACCAAAAAAATGAGGGTGAAATTGTTGACGTCAAACATTCTACAATCTGCAGCACCAACAGTGATGTTTTTACTCCACTTCAGCTAAGAACCTCTTTTATCAGTGGTCCTGAGTGCTCTGGATTTCAGGAAGATTGGTTTAAAGTGCCGGACTCGGATTCATGCTCCACAAACTGAAGTAGCTGTGCTGTTATACAGGCCAGCGTTTATATCTCCTGGATGGTGGGTGAATATGTGTGACTAGCTGGCATTGTTAAAGAGGATCAGAAAATCAATTCAGCTGTTGCCTGTTTTTGAGAGTAACTTAAGGTCTTATATGACTGAACTGGTGAACGGGGAGAATTTGTTCCACCCTTTGCTCCTCTACAGGTGTTGGAATGAAGATAAGACCTCTTCCAGTGGTCCCACTTCCCCACGGCACCATGATCTGGCCCATGGGCAGCCCTCCTTGGCCTATTAGAGACACTTTTAGATATGTGTTTGTATCTCAGCTTTGGCTCTCTCCCTCAGTTCATTTTCTCTTTCCGACATGCTGTTTTCTGAAACAAATTTAGATGAATAGGGATCTGCTTTCTTGGTTTAAACTAGGGTTGGAAACCCAAGACTCAGTTATTATACCAAAAAACGATACTATTTTGTATACTAATTTTACTGAATGTATAGCAAAAAACACTCAGTAAACAGTGTACTCTGATTCCTGAAAAAATTATTCTTATGATCTGGTCCTCTTCAATGAATGAAAAACTCATGAATCAGTCAGAGTGCTTACTTGATGATAACTATTGTTTTATGTATGAAAATAATGGGTATTGCGTAGTTAGGACTTGTGAGACTTAAATCAGTGTAGTATGTAATTGTTTATATGGCACCATGTAATGAATGGTACTGAAGACTGGAGTATATGGAAAATCACAGGACTAAATTATATAAATATATAGAGAATATATACGGTAACACTTTATTTTATGTGTCCTTGTTACACGTTACATGTACTTACTATTATAATAACAATAAATTATGCATAATTGCATGCAAATAACCCTAAGCCAAACCCTAATCCTTACCCTAACCATATACTAAGTACATGTAGTTAATTAATATTACTCAGAACTTAAATGTATAATTACACTGTAACAAGAACACATTAAAATAAAGTGTAATATGTATGTATGTATGTATGTATGTATGTATGTATGTAGAAAGACAGATCCGATCGTCAGACCAAGTGCGCGAGCCGGCTGCTAGACACGCGACGGTGGAGGTGTCAGTAGGGAGCGAGGGCACAGAGGATAGCCCCGCCCACCACACCACCGCGAGGGGTGAGCTGAGGTTGCGTTCAGTCTTCTCCCGCCATCATCATCTGTCTGTCCCGTCACGACCACAGAGGTCTGTTTATATTGAACTGTCCGTCTGCCTGGAATTATCTGTCTGCCCAGAACTGTATGCCTATATTATAACGACCACGGAGGTCGTTCCCCGGTCGCTGGCGCTCCCGGTGCTGGGAGTGGCCTTGTGGTGTGTGGGCAGCACACACCGTTCCTAAGCCCCCTGAGCATCCTGAACTCCCGCCCAGCCTACCTCTCCCACCACCTCTGTACCAGTCCTCCCTATCTCCTCCGCTGTCTCCTGGCAGCCCCTCTGCTTACCCTCAGCCCACCGTCTATGTGGTGGGATCACCGTGGGTCTCCATTCTCCATCGGCGTCGTGCCTGGAGGATCCCTTGTCTCCCTAGACAGCCTGGAAACCCTCCTCCCCGGTGTCCATCCTCCGGCCAAACCTCCTCCTGTATTGTCTGCCTGCCTTCCTGCCAGCCCTTTGCCATCCCCTGTCACCATCCCATGTCCACTCCTTTGTCCTCCTCCTAAGTCCCCCTCTGTCCCTCCCCTTGTTGTTTCTGCAGCGCGAGGTCGTGCCTTCCGGGAGGGGGGCGAACTGTCACACCCCTGGACTGTTTGTTGGGTTTTCTTTCCCCATGTGCTCTGTGTGACCTAGTTTCTGTCTCCTGTTCATTATGTCATTTGGTTCAGGTGTGTCTTGTTAATTATCTTCATTTGCCAACCTACTTAAGTTGTGTTCTGTTCACTGTTCATGTCTGTTCACTCTTCATGTCTCCTGCCTGTTCTATCCTGGATTTACCCTTGTGTGGATTTATTAAAGACTATTTGCATTCATCTTCATCTTCTTTGTACGTTTATCTCACCGTAGCGTGACAGATTGCTGAGGGCAGTACATGCAATAATAATTAAAAATTAAGAAATACTTCTTCCTCCAAAGTACTAAAAGAATCATTAATGACATCATTAAAGAACTGGAACCAGAATTGTTAAATTCCTTACAATTTGAATTTCCTGTTGAAACTGAAACTTTATTTTTATTTTCTTTTTTTTTCTTTATCTTTTTCTAATGGCATTTCCCCCCTATTCTGCACTCTGTTACTCATTTGTTAGTTTCATTAGTGTTACACACATCCCAGGGCTGAGCCAATGTATCTGCCTCAATTTTTTTGCAAACCCATGAGAAAATCATGCACTTGCTATACATGCACGCACATGCTAGCAATAACAAATGCTCGTTTTCTATATTTAGCTCTACCTCTCTTCCTGTCCATTTAATCATAGCACAAATCTGTTCATATGAGGTCTATTGGGAACCAGTCATTTTCTCTTAGCAACAGAGACAAAATCACATCACGTGTATGTAAACGTTCAGCTCAGCTTCCTCCACACAGATGGCAGAAGGGCAACTGATGCATCAGAATATGTGTTTGACAGAACAGATTTGCAGCTGATTCAGAGGTCAAGTTGAGGTTGATAATCATCATCTCAAACTCCGGAGGGAAGAAACAAAAATAATAAAATGCTGCGAAATGACAGGGACAGAGAAATGACATCTAATTGATAGAGGCTAATGGTTTGCTGGCGGCCCATCATTAAAGACATCAACATGTAATTAATAGATTCTGCAGAAGCAACATGAAAGGCCAAAACACCCTACCCATCTTGCTCCACACCCCCTCTACATATTTCTGTATTTCTTCTGTCTTTCTCTGTCTAACTCTCTCTTACTGATATCAGAAACCCTCAGGCTGTATGGTCAGATACTGTCTAGATCAGTAAAAATTAGCTTTTTGCTTTGGGTCATTGAACTCTGTTTGCTAGTTTGTAAATACTTTGTTTGCAAGTGCTTTTGCTCATTTTAATTGGCTTTGAATTAAACAGTGGATCTTTAGTTCTGGTTTTGTGCATATGAAATTGGAATAAGCAATACGTGTTTTTAATGCATGCATGAAATGAGGAGGTTTGAAACCTGTAGAGACTTCAGAATGACATACTTTCATGCCTCTCTATTTCAGCAGTACATACAACATCATTAATGCAGTAAAACAGTAATACTGTGACACATTTGTGTGTGTGTGTGTGTTCCTCCAAGATTCTTTGATGAATAGAAGGTTCAAAACCAACTTATTTGAAATAGAAATATTTCATTACCCAGAATACCCGGATGACATATTTTATTTGACAAAATATAACAGCACACTGGGTTTGGTGCTGTATCCCACAATGCAATGGACTCGACCTTCCATTTCAATGAAGATACTGGAAGCAATTTTAACAACTTTTTCTTAACTCATTATTTTAAACTGCCAGGAGACATTTTTACTTGGATTAGAAATGCCCGCAACACAACCACATTTATATCTGGCTGCTAAATGATAAATGTACATGAGAAGGATAACCGGCTCCCTTGCTGAATTAAACATGCCACGTGGACAATGTCGCATACCACCATTGAACTATTGTATACTTGCACATTACATTATCATAAGCAGCATATATATATATATATCATATATATATATATATATATATAGATCAAGTTTTTTTTTTCTTCTTCTGAACATAGGAAATTAGTATCTGTAACCTGCAGTACATGCCCACACATATGCAGTAACACAATACAACACTTTGTTTATCACTGTTTGAACCAACAACCTTTCAGTTAACAACTCTTAATAATTATTCTAATTGGAAGTAGTGGATTTTGCTGTGTTGATATATTTTGTTGTTGTTTTGCTTTTTTATAACTGGATAACATACAGCTAACGTCACTGTATCTGCCTGTTAAGCTCAAGTAATCACCTGCTCTCTCTGCCACAAATACTGTATGTCATATCCCTATTTTCTCTGTTATCCTCCCTCCCTTCCTCCCTGCCTTTCTTCTCCAGCGCAGAGCTCAGCAATCCATGAGATCAAAGCGAGGCTCGTATGATGCAGCTACGCCAGATATCAAAGTTGCCTTACTGTTAGCATGTGCACGCTTGAAGGCAGGACTGATAACAGTATCCGTCTCATCACAGAGGCCATTTTATTAGCGCCCCACTCATTTACAAAAAAAAACACATTTCATCTGAAGCACGCTGAGCTGGGAAATCATCCAAGAGATAGCTCTTAGAAATCAGGAAACAATGAGGATGTTGCAAAGCGTGCCTGTGGAGATTTCTAGAACCACTCCGTTCCGATGCCACTTCGTGGCTTTCACTTATCCCAATCCTCCCATGCTTCACACTTGCTTTTCATAGAAACTCCACTTTGAGTTTGTTCTCTGACAAAATGTGCAACTTTGTTTTTTTATAATAGTAATAAAACATTTATGCGTAGCATTTTGTATAGCAACAATTATCATCATCACCTCAGGTCTCGAGAGCATTTTATATTGACTACATTGTTAAACTGTAGCTTAGCCACACGTGGCAGCCTTTTTTCAGTCTGTACCTCTCATTCAGTGGATTAACCTGCAAGCAGCAGAAGTACGGCTGCCAGTGTGCTTATCATTCCATCTTAAAATCCCCTCACACACATGTCATACCCCCCCACCCCCCCCCCCTCCACCCCCCCCCCCACAAACACCCAGCATGGCACCGGTCTTACAGTCCTTAACCATAGACGCCTGTGTTTGTCTTAGTTACACTAATCATATTTCCTCCCTTAGCCTTCGCCTTATTGAGATAAATTATCATAATGTTGTGGCGACAGTGTTCCTTGAATAGAAATGTCCCCTGCCTGATGTAACCCTGTTCTGCTTCGGAACATGTAATACATATGAAACACGACACCCGACATATGAGTCAGGTCACCATCTTCAGCAGGTGCGTTTATACTTACAATATGTTCCAGTCTCAGCTTGAGCCCTAAGGACTGGGTTTATCCTAGTGATTAATGCGTGGAATATAGTTTTGCAAATACAAAATGACATGGCTGCCAGTTGCTTAAAGTTGTTTTCAGAGTCAATCATTAATCATATTACAGGCTATCAGCAGGTGACCAGCCGTATTGTGTACCTCACAGTGGATACTGTAAGACAGCATTATCATGAGCCCAGTGGGAGATCAACGTGTGCAGTAGTGAGAGAGTGCTATGTCTACTAAAATGGCAGGGAAATTGGAGCTCTTGCTTTAAAGAGAGCAGCAGACAGTTTTGTCATTAATTAACTTATTTCTTCTTAGGAACACAAAAGAGAAGTTTTAAAGTATTCAACTGATTGCTCTTTGACATTCAGGGGCAGTGAATGGGAAATGAGTCTTTGAAGCTTTACAAAGGATACAAAAGAATAATGAAAGTAGGATAAATGTGACCCATAGAACTGCTGCACTATATTCCAAGACTTCTTAGGTTTGTGTAAGGTACAAACCACATTTGATTTTTTTTCATTGATTCTCATTGCCTACTGTGAGCTGTTGACCACTGTAACCAGATCAGTTTGATTGATTTGTGAATAAATCATTCATATCAGGTTTCTAAAGTGGACTGAGTGATTCACTGAAAAGCTCCAACTTAAAATACAATGCCTAAGTCAAGTGGACAGTTTTTGTGTACTTTTATAGTGCTTTTGAGTAGATGATGAAATAATTTGAATTCAACTCTGAAGTGTGTATGGAGTAGGGATGCAACAATACAGTTAGCCCACGGTTCAATAAATACCTTGTTTTTTTAACCATGGTTTTCAGTTTGGTTCTGCTGGCTTTGTACATGGGTACATCGAGTGTTTTTTTTTTGTGATTTGAAAATGCAATTAAAAAATATATAATAATTATCCTTTACACTGAAGAAATACATTGAATATTATATATCTACTTAAAATTTATTTTGAGAGAAGTATTATTTTTCCTATTTTTACCCAACATGGATTGGCCATTATGGAGCGCTATAAACTCCAAATATGCATTACAGAAGTAATAGAATGCATGACATTCCAGGAAGTCCCTAATATGGACAAAGGCATTCAGCTATTGCTGTAGCTAAATAAAAATAAGATAGAAACGTTTTGAATGATGAAACAAATACAGTAAACACTCGACAATATATAGTTTATATGTTTTGTTCAAACCATCTCAGGTATTTTTATAATCATTAAATACATCTGTAATCCATTTCTAATCATTATAAGTGTTATAGATGTTTCTTTGACTCAGCACGTAGACTCATGGGCACACACACAGAGCCAATTCAGAGATAAATAAAATGCACAGAAGTTATTTAAATGTAAAACACGCAATTCACAAGTGTGTATTAAACTGTGGATGTCGTACCGAACAGTTCAATATCATATTGAGAACTGTGGCATCCCTAGTTTGTATGTATGTATTTATTTATTCATTCTCTGCCATGTTTGAATTTCCCTGTGTGTTTTTGGGGGGTGGGGGGTGGATGGGGTACTAGAACAGGTTCTCATACTAGGTTGTTCGAAAAACACATTATTTTTCACATATTTTACATTATTACAACACATCTCTCCCTAGTCTGGCATAGCCGCCTGCCAGCTTCAGTGTAAATATTGCGTCAAAATCAAATCAATTTGAGCGCGATTTAAACCCGGATGATTGTAACCACTCTAAGTTAATCTGCCTTGGGAAAGCTAGCGTGTCTCCGACATAGTGATAACACTCGTTGCCTTCTCTAGTGCAGCTCAACCAGGTCTCATCCCATTCGTCGGTATATTTGTGATATCACAAATCCTGGAAAATATGCTTTTTAGTCCAAACGAGTCGTTCGTTGTGGTTTTTGAAAAGTGATTTCTGTTAAGTAAAATATCTCCTTTTCAAGTGGACTGTGAGCTTTGTAAATTTGCAGATCTTTTATTATGCTCAAACAGTAACATTACAGACTAACGTTGAAAAAGTGAAAAAGCATAATAGGACCCCTTTAAACAGCAACATTATCATCTTTTTGCTGGGAAATATAATGTGACTTTCAGTAGTGAAGCTACGGAATATTAAGAAGGGGTGCCATAATTCATTCTGACTCTCTCACACACTTATATTCTCTTTTCATATATATATATATTTCTACTTTCACACACTTACATTCTCCTTTCCAATACATATATTTTTGCTTTCATAGTCACATATTTTAATTCACACATTCATACATTTTTTGCTCGCATAGTCACATATTTTAACGCACACATTCATATGTCCATTACATTTATACATTTTGATATGCAAATGTATTCAAAGTATAATACATTTAATAAAAAATAAATGCGTGCAAGAAGAAAATGCATGTATGTCTAAAGAAAATATGTACTGTATATGTATGTGTGAGAGAGTATAGTGGAAACGGAAGGAGTATGATGGAAACGGAAGGCAGGTTAAGCATGATCGAGGGCGTGGGCGCAGCCTCAGCTGTGTTGTCAGATACACTTATTATACAGTGGGGAAAAAAAGTATTTAGTCAGCCACCAATTGTGCAAGTTCTCCCACTTAAAAAGATGAGAGAGGCCTGTAATTTTCAACATAGGTACACCTCAACTATGAGAGACAAACGAGGAAAAAAAAAAATATCCAGAAAATCACATTGTAGGATTGTAGGATTTTATTTGCAAATTATGGTGGAAAAAAGTATTTGGTCAATAACAAAATTTCATCCAAATACTTTGTTATATACCCTTGTTGGCAAAGCCAGGAGGTCAACGTTTTCTGAAGTCTTCACAAGGTTTTCACACACTATTGCTGGTATTTTGGCCCATTCCTCCAATCAGATCTCCTCTAGAGCAGTAATGTTTTGGGGCTGTCGGTGGGCAACACGGATTTTCAACTCCCTACAAAGATTTTCTATGGGGTTGAGATCTGGAGACTGGCTAGGCCACTCCAGGACCTTGAAATGCTTCTTACGAAGCCACTCCTTCGTTGCCCGGGCGGTGTGTTTGGGATCAGTGTCATGCTGAAAGACCCAGCCACGTATAATCTTCAATGCCCTTGCTGATGGAAGGAGGTTTTCACTAAAAATCTCACGATACATGGCCCCATTCATTATTTCGTTTACACTTATCAGTCGTCCTGGTCCCTTTGCAGAAAAAAAAACCCCAAAAGCATGATGTTTCCACCCCCATGCAAGTAGGTATGGTGTTCTTTGGATGCAAATCAGCATTCTTTCTCCTCCAAACACGAGTTGAGTTTTTACCAAAAAGTTATAGTCATCTGACCATATGACATTCTCCCAATCCTCTTCTGGATCATCCAAATGCTCTAGCAAACTTCAGACGGGCCTGGACATGTAATGGCTTAAGCAGGGGGACACGTCTGGGACTGCAGGATTTGAGTCCCTGGCGGCGCAGTGTGTTACTGATGGTAGCTTTTGTTACTTTGGTCCCAGCTCTCTGCAGGTCATTCACTAGGTCCCCGTGTGGTTCTGGGATTTTTGCACACAGTTCTTGTGATCATTTTGACCCACGGGGTGAGATCTTGCGTGGAGCCCCAGATCGAGGGAGCTTATCAGTGGTCTTGTATGTCTTCCATTTTCTACTAATTGCTCCCACAGTTGATTTCTTCACACCAAGCTGCTTACTATTGCAGATTCAGTCTTCCCAGCCAGGTGCAGGTCTACAATTTTGTTTCTGATGTCCTTTGACATCTCTTTGGTCTTGGCCATAGTGGAGTTTGAAGTGTGACTGTTTGAGGTTGTGGACAAATGTCTTTTATACTGATAACAAGTTCAAACAGATGCAATTAATACAGGTAACGAGTGGAGGATAGAGGAGCCTCTTAAAGAAGAAGTTAATAAATCTTGCTTGTTTGTAGGTGACTAAATACTTATTTTACTGAGGAATTTATCAATTAATTCTTTAAAAATCCTACAAGGTGATTTTCTGGATTTTTTTTCTCATTTTGTATCTCATAGTTGAGGTATACATATGATGAAAATTACAGGCCTCTCTCATCTTTTTAAGATCGGAAGAACTTGCACAATTGGTGGAGATAAATACTTTTTGGCCCCACTGTAAGTGGTCATGGATTTGTTTTTTCCACTTATGTGACAATTTAGGAAGTGAATAAAGTGGGAGGTGGCAGAATTAGGTTAGGGTCAGCAATATTATTTCCATTACTCAAGATTTGGACTCATTGTGGTTTGCTTCTTTTTAGATAGTTTTGTTTGTTTTTCGTAGCAATATCTGGCAACACTGTATCGCCGGCATTTAAACTGTCTACACCGGACGTGAGCAGTGCGGTGCGGCGCGATGCGACAAGATACTATAGAACCCATTATAATCAGTGATGTCCCCGACAGTAAAGTGCTGCCGTGTTCTATTTATGACGTACTGACACAATGTTAAAATGATTTGCAACAGTCACTTTGTCGCGTCCAGCGTAGACTAGACTGTTGCGACGCAGTGCGACATGACAGCTGTCGCGTCCGGTGTAGACACCGTGTGACAGTAATCAAAAACGGCCCATAAACAGTGCGGGAAGGTTATTCCTGACAGGATACCATTCGGTAACACAAACTTGTAGTGATCATCACTGAAGACGGACAAAAAGAGGAGAGAAGAGTCGCGGAAGCAGAGAAAATACTGTACCAGACATAACAAATTCATTGTTTGAGATGCTCAAAATACTGGAAGAAAACCATAAATATTGAATTGGGGTGGGGGGTTTTATGAATGTATTTGACTTTAATTTACTTTTAATTATTTAATTTGTATTTGTTTAATTGAATGTATTAACCACCACTGGCTCTGCACCCCTTTACCTTAATTCATTTCTTCAGATTTATGTGCCTCTAGAAGCTTGCATTCTGAAAGTAAACATCACTTTGTTGTGCCATCCCAAAGATGCACAAAATCACTTTCTCTGACTTTTATGGTGGAATGACCTGCCCAACTCAATCTGAGCAGCGGAGTCCTTAACCATCTTCAAGAAACGACTAAAAACATCTCTTCCATCTTTATTTGACCCTCTAACTCTAGCACTCTCTATTCTGTTTTAAAATAAAAAGTCCCTTAGACTTGCACTCATTCATTACTAACTGTTCTTTCTAAAAAAAAAAAAAACAAAAGCACACTACTTCTCTAACTTTTTGTATTTACTATTTGTTTTCTTTTTATTTATTATGCAATAAACAAAAGCCAAAAAGACCTCTAGCACTAGCTTGCTCTATTCTATCTGTTATTTTATTTATTATATTGTATTTCTTATATATCATAAAAAATAATAATAACTTGCTACCTGAATGGCTTTTCACAGAATTCAAAGAGATTATTGCCAAGTGTGTTTACAAACCAAGAATTTGTCATGGTGTCAGTCAATCACACCAGAAAACAAAACAGGAGCTTCCAGTACAAAAAGTACAGACATGGTGCAGACATACACATAATTAAGGTAATAAAACACTAATAATAAAGAGTAATAGTCTGTCTGGTGTTTTTGTTTTGTGCAGTTGCGTCATGTTGCAGGACAATTTTTGTTAGTTTGCCCCAGTAACAGAGCAAATAAACAATAACCAATTAATATATATATATATATATATATAGATAATAATGTGTGTATATATATATAATATATAATCTATTATATATGTGTGTATATAGATATAAAAACTAAATAAATTGACAACGAGTATGGGAATTGGTTCATTTGATTGTAAAACAAAAATCGGCAATTGGAATCGGTCATGAAAAATCCTGATCAGTGCCTATTTTTTATAGATCTGTAGAACAAGTGGGTAACATAATGATATTTTAAAATTAAAATAGAAAAAAATGTACATGAAAAGAAAACAGGATTACTTTGAATAGCATGATTGTATAGTTGTGTTAGGACGAGCTGAGCAAGTCTTGCATATGTATTTCCTGGTTTGAGAGAGAGTTCCTGCTTAAAGAGGAAGTAATGGATAAAAAAGATCAGACATGCATGCATACGAGTGAGAAACATATACATATGTGAAAGTGACAATATATTTATATGACTGTTAGAATATGGGCATGTAAAAATAAAGAATACATATGTGTGGAAGTGTACATATATGTGTGTGAAAGTCAGAATACATGTATGTGTTGAAAAGTAAAAGTGCATATGTAAGCAGAAACATGTATGTGAAACAAGAATGTATGTGTGAGAGTTAAAATATATGCATGCAAAAGGAGAATGTAAGGAGAATGTAAGTGTGTGAGAATAGAAATATATGTATGCGAAAGGAGAATGTAAGTGTGTGAGAGCACCAGAATGAATTATATGATATATACTGTATATAATGAATTATATACTGTGTGTGTGTGTATATACAGTGGGTACGGAAAGTATTCAGACCCCCTTAAATTTTTCACTCTTTATTATATTGCAGCCATTTGCTAAAAATAATTTAAGTTAATTTTTTTTTCCTCATAAATGTACACACATCACCCCATATTGACAGAAAAACACAGAATTGTTGACATTTGCAGATTTATTAAAAAAGAAAAACTGAAATATCACATGGTTCCTAGTATTCAGACCCTTTGCTTGTGACACTCATATATTTAACTCAGGTGCTGTCCATTTCTTCTGATCATCCTTGAGATGGTTCTACACCTTCATTTGAGTCCAGCTGTGTTTGATTATACTGATTGGACTTGATTAGGAAAGCCACACACCTGTCTATATAAGACCTTACAGCTCACAGTGCATGTCAGAGCTGAGAATCATGAGGTCAAAGGAACTGCTGAAGAGCTCAGAGACAGAATTGTGCAAGGCACAGATCTGGCCAAGGTTAAAAAAAAAAATTCTGCTGCACTTAAGGTTCCTACGAGCACAGTGGCCTCCATAATCCTTAAGTGGAAGACGTTTGGGACGACCAGAACCTTCCTAGAGCTGGCCGTCCGGCCAAAACTGAGCTATCGGGGGAGAAGAGCCTGGTGAGAGAGGTAAAGAAGAACCCAAAGATCACTGTGGCTGAGCTCAAGAGATGCAGTCGGGAGGATGGGCGAAAGTTGTAGAAAGTCAACCATCACTGCAGCCCTCACCAGTCGGGGCTTTATGGCAGAGTGGCCAGACGGAAGCCTCTCCTCAGTGCAAGACACATGAAAGTTTGCTAAAAAAACACCTGAAGGACGCCAAGATGGTGAGAAATAAGATTATCAGGTCTGATGAGGAACTTTTGGCCTTAAATTTCTAGCGGTATGTGTGGAGAAAACCAGGCACTGCTCGTCACCTGTCCAATACAGTCCCAACAGTTAATCATGGTGGTGGCAGCATCATGCTGTGTTTTTTTTTTTCAGCTGCAGGGACAGGACGATGGTTGCAATCGAGGAAAGATGAATGCGGCCAAGTACAGAGATATCCTGGACGAAAACCCTTCTCCAGAGTGCTCAGGACGTCAGACTGGGCCGAAGGTTTACCTTCCAACAAGACAATGACCCTAAGCAGCACAGCTAAAATAACGAAGGAGTGGCTCCACAACAACTCTGTAACTGTTCTTGAATGGCCCAGCCAGAACCCTAACTTAAACCCAATTGAGCATCTCTGGAGAGACCAAAAAATGGCTGTCCACCAACGTTTACCATCCAACCGACAGAACTGGAGAGGATCTGCAAGGAATGGCAGAGGATCCCCAAATCCAGGTGTGAAAAACTTGTTGCATCTTTCCCAAAAAGACTCATGGCTGTATTAGATCAAAAGGGTGCTTCTACTAAATACTGAGCAAAGGGTCTGAATACTTAGGACCATGTGATATTTCAGTTTTTCTTTTTTAATAAATCTGCAAAAATGTCAACAATTCTGTGTTTTTCTGTCAATATGGTAAGCTGTGTGTACATTAATGAGGAAAAAAAAATAACTTAAATGATGTTAGCAAATGGCTGCAATATAAAAAAGAGTGAAAAATTTAAGGGGGTCTGAATACTTTCCGTACCCACTGTATATTATATATAGTTACCCCCAAACTTTTGAACAGTATGTTGGTGTATGTGAGTGCATTTCAATGTTACCTTCATTTTAATAGTGTTCTATCTGTGAATGCAATGCAGAATTAAAGTCTTGAACATGTACACAGTAACTGAACACAATCACTTACCAACACAATACTCCTTTACAGCCATGTGCATGTGTGTGTGTGGACATGTAGAGGCATAGAACAGGATTTACCTCTCTAGGTTATCCTCCTTCACTTACAATGTCTCATCAACATGCCTAATAAGATTTTGGAGCACTGCGGGCGATGCTGAGGGCACAGGATTAGGTAAACAGGGCTTTAATCAAAGGCTCACATTAAAGGCTCATTACAATTAGCAGACCTTTTTGGATTGTATTAGTGTTATGGCACAGGAGCTCTCAAGAGGACTGTTGTCCGCCACAAGAGGCTGCCGGCAGGTTGTTTTGGAGGTGAGCAGGAGGGAACAGAGGAGGAAAGTTGTCCTCTAAAGGGGAGTTAGATGTAGCTTAGTACAGATGAGGACCAAATGATGGTGTTCCATTCAAGCGAATCACATGGGGCACAGTGGATCCAGCAGTGGAGGGATTGTTATAGTAATTCTTCTTCTGGTAATTCCTGGTCTAGAACAGGTTTAGTTACTCTCTGCCTCTATGTTTAATTTATAGAGCATCAAATGGGTGCAAACCTATGGGATTTTGTGAATTTTAATTATTTGCTAATCAGTTAATCGTTTGCACTTTGAAGATGGACCAATAACAATAATTTCTCTTAGAGACATTTAATTATGCACTACTGCTCAAAGGTTTGGGTCAGTAGGATGTTTTTTTTTTTAAATAAATAATAAATACATATTTAGTTACCATCTGCCTGTACATTTACTTTCTAGAGCATCAGTTGGGTGTAAATCTTTTCATTTAGGCCTATGGGATTTTGATCATCTGTTACAATCACATACCTTCAAGTGCTTAACAGAGCAAGTTTTGGAAGTTATGTTTGGTGTCTTTTTGTTTTAATGGCAAAACTGTAGTACTAAACATTAGCAATATATTCTAATAAAGTTTAGGACAAAACTTTTCTCTCTATTTTTGGAACAGGGAAAAAAAAAGGACAACATAATTTTTAATGACCTGAAGTTGCCTTTGCTTCTTAGAGTAGCATTGTGTGTAGTTTATTTCCCTGCAGAAGCGTCCTGGGTGATGTTGTGAGATGACATCTCAATGTAGTCCTCCAAATGACATGAAAAAACAGAAGAAAGTGCGCGTACATAAACAGAGCCGAGCTACAAAGAGGCACTGCAAGGTGCACACACACACACACGCACACGCACACACACACGCACACACACGTACACGTATCCCAGCTGAACTGTGTTGATGGAGAGTCAGTTTGTTGCAGATCGGCCTCATGCTGCGTTTCCTCCCACACAGTCTAGCCGAGCCGTGCTCCAAACCAGCACTTTACTGATCCATTCTTTGTTTCTCTGTCTCTCTCTTTCTTTCTCTCTTTAGATCTCTATGCTCAGATATTTCTTCTTCTCCTCAGTATGAAGTATTACTTTTGTTGTTGTTGTTTTTTTTCATGTGTAAGCCTACTATTAAACAAAAAAAGATAATTGTTGAGCCGTTGCTTTGACAAAAGGTAGTTTGGCTCTTTTCGTTTTTGGATTTTTTGCACTTTATTCTGAAGGTGACTTTACAAAAACAAGTATTTTCTGTAGTTAAAAGATAACTCTAGTATTTTATAAAAAAAAAAAAAAAAAAAAATATTTACAATATATTATATATATATATATATATATTATATAATATATATATATATATATAGTTTTCTGTGTGTAAGGAATTTTAACTCAGTTGTAAGGGAATTAATTATTATTATTGATTCAGGTTTTGATAGGACTCGGATTTGAAGAGCCTAATTCAACCTGATTCGAATTGATTCTAAATTTGATAGTTTACACTCTATCAGCTACTCGGCCAGCGAGAAGTTGATGTCGGTGTATATTACCAATTTAATATGTAATTTTTGTATTCTCCCTGGCCACGGGTGAAATACAATTATGATAATTTGTAAGCTCTTAAAGAGGTAATCATTATCAGTAAGCCACGAGCTAGGTAGCAAGCAAGGGATCTTTTTGGCAATAGTTTTAACCTTGAAATTATATGACACCAGACAATCGATTATTTATAAATGAAACATGAAATTTATTGGCTATTCTAGATTACATAAACTTAAGCTAAAACACACATACACACAGACATACAGTTTCAGAGGAAGAAAATTCTGTTAACGGAGTTCTGAGTTTCATAGTTCTACCTCGTTTTCACGAGGGATGGGAATTCACCTTAAGAATTCCCAGAGCAGAGAATCTAAATTCACCAGTTCAGCAGATCGAAGATCTTGTTTGTACTTGCGTTTTGCTTGGTTGACAGCTGGAAAGCTGAGGTGATTCCTTCGCTGACGCGGGCTTCCTGGATGTCTTTGAGGGAACCCCGTTACTGATTGGTCGGTGACGTTGGAATGACGTCCCTTGGGAAACCCCTTGTTGGATTGGTTGGTCTGTGATGAAGCAGGGCTTGAGCAGTTCTGCTGACAGTCTTAGTTTGCACGACTTTAAGTTCTTTGAAGATTTCAAAGAAGTATCACTGAAGTGTTGAGTTTTATATTGCTGGTCGCTTTGATGGTAAGCGTGAGCACACGTGCAGGTGCTCTAACACAGCGACAGGCGAGAGCAGGAGAAGCAGCAAGCAAGCTAGTCTGTCTTGCATTGGGTTTTTGCTCTGTGGCATAAGTCCGTCCCCTGACGCTATCTTCCAATCGGCTTCTTGCAAGGCGGAGCGTGCATACATTAACCAGAGGCTGTCATTTATATGAGAACACCTATAATAATATGTTGATACGACTATAAAGTCTCTTAAATGCAAATATTGTACATACTATTAAAGTTTACTTCATTTCAACCTTCTGCATTTCTGGTTTTCATTCATTCAAGATTAAACTTCACATATTACACAAATTTGAATAACCTTATTTCCTAAAAAGGGTAATAAACACTGATTAAATTTGCACCGATTAAATGAACACATCAAGTATATATATCTAAGACATACAACATATTATTTGTGACTCTATGCTCCGATATTTTCATACTTTCAATGATTAGCAACGATTGTCAAAGAAATCTTGTCTCTTTTCTTTGGAATGCAGGGGCAAAAGGGAAGGGTCCTGCGGTCATTCTCAGGTCAGATCTGAGAGTCTGCTGGAGAATCTCCTGCAGGACAGGGAGCTATAAAATTGTCTCTTTTGTTGATCGGATTTTAGCAATTTATGCGTCCAATGGTCATGAGGTCCGTGCGATTCTGTGCGGGACTCTGTTTTAGATACCAGGTTCTTTGTTCTTTGGTCCATTAGATTATACTGATGCTGAAACCAGTCACGAAACCTACTGACCTTCTGTAGCTTAAACGGGTCCAGATGGGAGGGGTTCAGTCTGTTGTATAGTATTGTGTCAGACATGGGATGTGGCATTGCAAATCACTCTCTCCTTGTGTTTCTTGTAAAGATAAGCAGAGCGAGACAGGAACTCATTGGAGAAAGTTGCCGCCTGGCTGGTCACGGTTCATGCTTTTACGAATCTCATCTGGTTTGTGTGATGTTCGGAAAATGCTCTTATATACAGTGGGTATGGAAAGTATTCTGACCCCCTTAAATTTCACTCTTTGTTATATTGCAGCCATTTGCTAAAATCAAGTAAATTTTTTTTCCTCATTAATGGACACACAGCACCCCATATTGACAGAAAAACAAAGAATTGTTGACATTTTTACAGATTTACTAAAAAAGAAAAACTGAAATACCACATATATGGTCCTAAGTATTCAGACCCTTTGACACTCATATATTTAACTCAGGTGCTGTCCATTTCCTCTGATCATCCTTGAGATGGTTCTACACCTTCAATTGAGTCCAGCTGTGTTTGATTATACATATTGGACTTGATTAGGAAAGCCACACAACTCTCTATATAAGACCTTACAGCTCACAGAGCAAATGAGAATCATGAGGTCAAAAAGAACTGCCTGAAGAGCTCAGAGACGATTGTGGCAAAAGGCACCGAAGCTGGCAAGGTTACAAAAAAATTTCGCGGCACTAAAGGGTCTAAGAGCACAGTGGCCTCCATCATCTAAATGGAAGACGTTCGTTTGGGGCCGGGCCCCCCAGAACCCTCCTAGAGCTGCTGTTCGGCCAACGGAGATTCGGGGGAGAAGATGCGTTCTTTGTGTTTGAGAGAGGTAAAGAAGTACCCAAAGATCACTGTGGCTGAGCTCAAGAGATGCAGTCGGGAGATGGGAGAAAAATGTAGAAAGTCAACCATCACTGCAGCACTCCACCAGTTGGGGCTTTATGGCGGAGTGGCCCAACGGAAGCCTCTCCTCAGTGCAAGACACACATTGAAAGCATGCATGGAGTTTGCTAAAAAACACCTGGAGGACTCCAAGATGGTGAGAAATACGATTCTCTAGTCTGATGAGACCAAGATATAACTTTTAGGCCTTAATTCTAAGCGGTATGTGTGAAAACCAGGCACTGCTCATCACCTGTCAATACAGTCCCAACAGTGAAGCATGTTGGTGGCAGCATCATGCTGTGGGGGAGATTTTCAGCTGCAGGGACAGGACGACGGTTGCAATCGAGGGAAAGATGAATGTGGTCAAGTACAGGGATATCCTGGACGGAAACCTTCTCCAGAGTGATCAGGACCTCAGACTGGGCCGAAGGTTTACCTTCCAACAAGACAAGGACCCTAAGCACACAGCTAAAATAACGAGGAGTGGCTTCACAACAACTCTGTGACCGTTCTTGAATGGTCCAGCCAGAGCCCTGACTAAACCCAATTGAGCATCTCTTGGAGAGACCTAAAAATGGCTGTCCACCCACGCTTACCATCCAACCTGACAGAACTGGAGAGGATCTGCCAGGAGGAATGGCAGAGGATCCCCAAAAAAAACTTGTTGCATCTTTCCCAAAAAGACTCATGCTGTATTAGATCAAAAGGGTGCTTCAACTAAATACTGAGCAAAGGGTCTGAATACTTAGGACCAGTTTTTTTTTTTCAGTTTTTCTTTTTTAATAAATCTGCGAAAATGTCAACAATTCTGTGTTTTTCTGTCAATATGGGGTGCTGTGTGTGCATTGAGGAAAAAAATTAACTTAAATGATTCTAGCAAATGGCTGCAATATAACAAAGAGGTAAAAATTTAAGGGGGTCTGAATACTTTTCCGTACCCACTGTATGATATATATATATATAATATACTGTATGTATTTATTTTTGACAGACTATTATTATTATATATGTTGCTAGCTATAGGGAAGTCACTGAATAGCTCCTGGATTTACTGTCCTGAAAATTAATTATGTACAAATTCATCATTTAATTTAAAAGTGACTTTTTTTTTCTTTAAGATATTCATTCCCTCCAGTCTTCTATCAGCTTACTACTTTTAGTTTCCTCTATACAGTCCAATAAGATGAGTTGTCAGAGAGAGTGTTGTTGGAATGTTTAGTATTCGCCCATATATTTATTGTTGGTTTATAGTTGCAGGGTTTAGCAATTAGTGTCACGCCTCTATCTGCACTTCTCTCCTTGGCTTCATGCTTGCGTTCACCGCAATTAAGAACAAACTGCTTGTGTGGATAGATGCGGCCTTCCATTTTTAATTAGCAAAGCTAGTGTATATAGCCTGAGCTGTTTGGCCTGCATGTTGATGAGTTTGTTTGCTGTCTTACAAAAAGGCCGAAGAGGATCTTATGGATTTCAACTACAACAAATTATTATGATTGGAAATTTTTTTTAAAGATTTTTGTGCTTCAGTGGCACATTTTGATTAATATCAATATTCCTATAGTTCAATTAAGGTGTTGTGAAAAAAAATTAAAATAATAATCAGTCTGTTGACTGGCATTTCAGACAGGATGAAAATAAACTTGCACGCTAATATGCTGGTTTGGCTGACCAATTCAAACCCATCAATAATAAATATAGTTTGGAATATGACGTTATGTAGCCAGTCTTTTGAAACAGCCCTGGTTACATTAGTATAGGCTACAATACTCCAAATCAACTGTTTATTCCTGTGTTTTTCAGTCAAAAGCAGGCTGATTTTCAAGGATCCTTCAGGAAATCAACTTTGAAGAGCAAATTTGAACATTGGCTGAAATTACAGTGCACAGTCAGCACACCAGCACTGCACTGCTTGACAAAATTGTTCAACACAACACCTATTAAGTAATGGTGCGGGTTGTGCAATAGTCTTAGATGCACAGACCTATTATAAGACAGGGACAAACGTTCAAAAAAAAAAAAAAAATTAATATATATAGATACGTGATATATTTTATATATATATATATATCTATATATATATATATTTAAAATATAATAAAAAATGCGTTATTTATGATGGATGTTGTGTGGGTACCACTGGGTGCACGGCCACTTTTTGAGATCCACTGCTATGGAGACAATCACAGCTCCCTAAAGCACTCTTTAAAGTTGTAGGACAACATTTTCACAAAATAAGAAGTGATGCTCTCTGATAAACACTGTTATGTCTGCAACCAGTGGCTTTCTGGTGCCGTGAAGTATTTTATGACAAACGACTGGCTGCGCCTCCTTGTACACAAGTACATTTTTAAATCCCCCCCTCTCTCCTGTGTATATCCCATCCTTAAATGAACTCAGAGCTCTGATGTAAAGCTAATAGTGAGTGAAGAGTTCTCGCAATGTTGTCTCTTGTGTGGACCTGGTGGAAGACGTTTATAGTCGGTGGAAAAGTCAAAGTTTGCTGGTTCTCAGTTAGACATTGTGTTGCTCAATCATTGTTTGTCTTTCTTAGACTGAGTTTAGATTCGTTACACTTCCTTCAGGCAAATGAATCATCAGATGCATCTCCTGACTCGTTTCAAATTCTTTTTTTTACAAATACATTGTTCTTCACCTCCAGTGTTCTCACTGTAAATTATAAGAACTTCTCACTCCTACATTTGATTTTGGTTGTATTCTCTAATAGTAATGAAGTGTTTGCCAAAACATTTAAATTAAACTGTCATTATTCACTATTTTAATGTCAAACATGCATATTAGATCACTTATATTGCACATTTATGGTGTATGTATTGTAGTATAACAATGTGTACATTCTTTTTTTTTTTCTCCCAAAAATATAACAGCATTCAAGCTTATAATGTGGGTTAGTGATAGAATGTGGTTGAGATATTCCTGTATTTCCTTATCTTAAGATGTTTCAACATATGTTGTGTTGTTAGCACAAGCGCTTGTTCATGTTTACGATAGCTGTACTTAAGTTTACACCTCCATCAGTCTGGAGATTCCAGCACTGGTTCTGTGGTGATTGTTCGTTGACTTGAGGAGCAATTGAACACACGAGAACTGATTTACTCCCCTTCCTTTAATCCCTCAGGTGATACACGCTCCAGAGCACCATTTATTTGACTGATTTGATCTAATCCGATTGGATTCGATTTGATTTTCTTCCTTAGCCCTTCCCTCCAATTGGACCTGATCTCTTATTACAGCGCGGTAATGGGATGGAGGGGAGGGCATCAGCTCTCATTTTTGAATCACTGAAGAACAAGCTCAGTTGAAATGACATTATGGTACGCTTTGCTAAGCTAATACACGCTAATGTCTGGTCAGACATCACTGAATGCCTGTCAGCAAGGCCTCGTCGGATGCTTTGCTAAGCTCCTGGAACACGGCTCGAAAACATATTATGTCACAAGGGGTCAAGAAGGAATTAGATTAGTTCTGCCTGCAGTGCCGCAAACTCCCATTATGCATACATATAGTTCGTAGCAATAAATAGTATGACTGGGCCTGCTAAATACCCTGGAGATCACCCATGCCATTACGATTAAACCTCTCTCTTTCGCTGTTGTTTTTGAAGTGCTTCTGAGAAATACATGGCGGCTGCTCCAAGCTTTTGATAACACCCACACCAAATCTGTACAGCGCAGAAACACTAATTGATGGAATTGGACTAATATGCTTTTCCTTGAAGTTCCAGAATGCCGTGGACTCGCTCGCATACTATGTATACCAACTTCTTTTTGTTTTTGATCAGTCTATATATAGCTATATATATTCTGTGTTGAGATGCTCTAATGTTCTAGAATCAGAAAGAATCAGAAACAGAAAGAGCTTTATTGCCAAGTATGTTTGCACATACAAGGAATTTGTTATAGTGTCACAAGCTTCCAGTACACGGAGACAACAACAACACACAGATAATAAAAAAAAGTGAATAAAATACACATGCATAAATAAAAACCACAAAAAAAAAAAAAATTTGTATTTACAGGTGTGCTATAGATGGAATAGGAATAGAATAAAATAAAATAAGTTGTAGGGATGTACTAGGGTTTAGGGTGATAAATAAGTATAAGGTTATTGCACATACTGTACTTTAATTGCACAATGGGGAACATTAACTGTTCACGAGGTAGATTGCCTGGGGAAAGAAACTGTTCTTGTGCCTGGCTGTCCTGGTATTCGGTGCTCTGTAACGCCGACCAGATGGCAAAAGTTCAAAAAGGAGATGGCTTGGATGTGATGGATCCAGAGTGATTTTCTGAGCCCTTTTCCTCACTCTGGATGTATACAGTTCTTGGAGGGTAGGCAGGGGGGCACCAAGAATCCTTTCAGCAGTCCGAACCGTTCTCTGTAGTCTTCTGATGTCTGATTTTTGTAGCTGAGCCAAACCAGCCCGTCATGTAGTGCAACAGAACAGACTCGACGTCTGAGTAGAACTGTTTCAGCAGCTCCTGTTGCAGGTTGAATTTCCTCAGCTGGCGAAGAAGTACAACCTCTGCTGGGCCTTTTTAACAATGGAGTCAATGTGATTGTCCCACTTTAGGTCCTGAGAGATTGTGTTGCCCAGGAACCTGAATGACTCAACTGTCGTTACAGTGCTATCCATGATGTGAGTGGGGGGAGTGCAGGGGGGTTCCTCCTGAAGTCCACTATCATCTCCACTGTTTTGAGCTTGTTGAGCTCCAGATTGTTGAGACTGCCCAGACAGCCAGCTCTTTAACCTCCTGTCTGTAAGCAGACTCGTCTCCGTCCTTGATGAGGCAGATGACTGTAGTGTCATCTGCAAATTTCAGGAGCTTGACAGAGGGGTTTTTTAGATGTGCAGTCGTTGGTGTAGAGGGGGAAGAGCAGTGGGGAGAGGACGCAACCTTGAGGGGTGCCAGTGCTGGTGGTGCGTTTGTTGGATGTGAATTTACCAATTCTCACTTGCTGTTGCTTATCTGTCAGAAAGCTGGTGGTCCATTGACAGATAGAGCTAGGAAAAGAGAGCTGGGTTAGTTTGGTTTGGAGGAGTGTTGGGATGATGGTGTTCAAAGTGGAGCTAAATTTCACAAACAGGATCCTCACATAAGTTCCCGTTTTGTCCAGATGTCGCAGGATGAAGTGCAGTCCCATATTGACTGCATCATCCACGGACCTGTTTGCTCGGTAAGCAAACTCCAGGGGGTCTAGTAAGGGCCCAGTAATGTCGTTCAGATAAGCCAACACCAACCTCTCAAATTTCTTCATGACCACAGACGTTAGGGCCACAAGTCTGTAGTCATTAAGTCCAGTAATTTTGTGTTTCTTTGGGACGGGGATGATGGTGTAGCGTTTGAAGCATGAAGGGACTTTGCACAGCTCCATTGATCTGTTGAAGATCTGTTTGAAGATGGGGGCCAGTTGGTCAGAGCAGGTTTTCAGACAGGCTGGTGTCACACCGTCTGGGCCTGGTGCTTTTCTTCTCTTGTTCTTTCTGAAGACCTGGTGCACATCATCCTCACTGATCTGAAACGTAGGAGTGGGGGAGAGGGGGGTTGCTGGAGGTGTTAATAGTTGTGTAGAGAGTTGGTCAGGGTGGGTGTGGGGTGTGAGACCGGGAGTTTCACACCTGCAGTAAAATTCATTCAAGTCTTCAGCAAGTTGTTGATTGGCCTCAGTGCTGGGGAATGGTGTCTGTAGTTGGTGATGTCCTTCAGGTCTTTCCACACTGATGCCGGCTCATTCGCAGAAAACTGGTGTTCCAGTTTTTTAGTGTAGTTCCTCTTGGCCACTTTAATCTCCTTATTTAGTGTGTTTCTGGCCTGATTGTACAATACTCTGTCCCCCCTTTTGTAGGCGTCCACTTTGGCCTGAGGAATATGATGAAGTTTTGCTGTAAACCATGGTTTATCATTATTGAATGTTAAATGAGTCGTGGTAGGGATGCACATGTCTTCACAGAAACTGATATATGATGTTACAGATTCCGCGAGCTTGTCCAGATCGTTGGTAGCTGCTTCAAAAACACTCCAATCAGTGCAGTCGAAACAGGCTTGCAATGCCTGCTCTGTTTCGTTGGTCCACCTCTTTACAGACTTTACTACAGGTTTAGCAGATTTAAGTTTATGCCTGTAAGTCGGTATAAGATGAACCAGGCAGTGGTCAGAGAGTCCTACAGCTGCTCTGGGGACGGAGCGATATGCATCCTTTATTGTGGTGTAACAATGGTCTAATATATTGCTGTCTCTGGTGGGACACGTAATGTGTTGCTTGTATTTTGGCAGTTCACGGGAGAAATGTGCTTTATTAAAGTCCCCGAGAATGATTAAAACAGAGTCTGCATGTTGTTGTTCTGTCTCTGTGATCAGATCAGCGAGTTTCTGTCAGGCATATTAAGAGAAAGGGAAAGGAACTCATTTTATCTGCAATGCAGCAGCAAAGCAAGCTTCTTAAAATCATGGAAATATTCATGAATCACAACAGCATCACAAACACTCCGTCAAACTCCCCTCGGCTCATTCTGCTGTGCAGGGTAATGAACAAAGCAGAATGGGTGACCAGTTCCCACACACAAACCCACCCTACATATCATAAATAAAGATGAAATCATTGTAAAGCACTATGAGAGCTGAAAAGAACCGAGAGGAAAGAATTACCCCCTCACTTCTCTCCTCAAGGCCGCCTTGAAAGGCCGTTTTTCTCATTGTCTGTCTCTGAACCGCCTCATCTGGCTGCTCAAAGGCCAGCAACTTAGCCCTTCATTGATTTCTGCCAGATATATAAAAAAGCGGTTAAAAGGTTAGAGACCAACTTAGAATTAAACAATCTAAAACTGTAATGACCCACTGCAAACCTTGGGATCACTTCCAGGGCTCCATGCAGCCCGAGGCAACAAATGTCATGCCACTTCACCAAAGACAAACCTGGCCTTCTCCAATGCATTTGAAAGAGGTCTCCTTGAATGAAACACCACCCTCTTTGCTTAAATGTCTAAAGACTACTCACTCATGTCCCAGAACAATTAACCTAAACATATTGTGCTTCAGTTCAGCTGTAAGTACATTACAGAAACATAATCTGTGCATGCAGAGTGGAGGGCCGGGAGTTTTATTAATGGAGCATTAAGGCTCATGTAGGTTGATAATGATGATGTATGTGAGGCGTTGTGGCCTGTGAGGTTTGGGCGATGCATTAACGCATGTGCCATTGTCGAAAGAAAAGAAAGCCACTGTTACGTTTTATGGCTGCTGTTTGTGTGTCTGTTTTTTATTCAGTATAATTTCAATAAAAATTGGAGATCAACAATTTGACTACTTAATGCATAAGATGGATTCTTTTGATCAATAACAGTGAGAAGGGGTCCTGAAACAATTTAAAAATCATGGTTTAAAAAATGCATTATTATTATGTTTAATTGCTGTGTTTAAAATGCAATACTCATGCCGAGCCTCTTGAATAACAGCGTGAAATATAACTGAAGCGCAGAACTAATTTTGTGTTTTGCTCCAGTTTAAAAATAAAACGGGCAAATGTGAGAAAGTGTAAAACAAGAAATTATGCCACATTGTAAGTTCCTCTTCAGGAACTCGAGCTGCGTCGAGAAACGCTAGGGGAACGCCGTTCAGCGTGACGGGCTCTGAATCTCGTGTGTAATCAGACCAATAGATGGGCGAGACGTCATGGGCGGGTGACGTAATGACTAGGAAGCTATAAAAGCATGTGCGGTGGAACTGTCGTCAGCTTTTTGTCATTCAGCAAGCGCACTGTGTGTGTGTCAGTCTGATATCTGTTTGTGAGTCATATTTGGTGTTGTCTGTCCCGTAGGGCTAGAGAAATTATGTCCAAAGCACATGACAAGTCACATCATTTGAGTAGGGGCGAAGGCAGCCAGCGTTTCAAACTGTGTGTTCCTCCCTGCCCGCGTTTCATTACGGGTTCGGATACACACAGTTTGTGCGTTGTCTGCCTGGGAACAGAGCATGCTGAGTCAGCTCTTGAGAGCGCTGACTACCTGCATTGCGAGTGTCTTCCCATGCATGCTCTCCGCTCCCAAAAGGCATTCTTTGCGGAGGGTGCTTTCCCCCCCGCAACGTGGGTCCGCCGCGGCGCGGGGTCCCGTCTGCCAGCCGATGCGCAGCGGCGATTGCGCTCGTGTCAGTTCGTCAGCTGAACTAGTCGGAAGGGATGGAGACAGGCAGTCCCGAGCTTCTTCCTCCCGCCCCAGTCCTCGCTCGCTACCGGGATCGGAAGCCCGGTCTGCGGTTACTTCCCCCCGGCGAGCGAGCTCAGCGCTCCGCCGAGCTTCCTCCGAGGAGGTTGGTGTGGTGGGCGTCGATGAGGATTCGCCCCATCAAACGCCCCAGTATGAGGAGCTTTTAGAGGTGGTAACTCATGCTGTGGCCAAACTAAACATCGAATGGCCCACCGAGAAAATGGCTGAACCGCAGAAAAGCAAGTTGGATGAGACGTAGCGGTGCTAAGAGCCTCGCCACCCCCGCGGAGGTCTCTAGAGCAGCTAGTTCGGCTGTCCCCTGCCGGTTCGCCGCTTCAGGGCACCGAGCTAGCCGTTCTGATTACACCAGATGTCAGTCTCGAGAGACTGATTCCCTTGGTAGACCTTTTTGGCAGCGTGGAAACTTTTGCCAAATGTGTCTCAGTGGATCCTGCATACTGTATAGAGAGGCTACAGAATCCAGTTTGGTTCTCCTCCGCCTCGTTTCAACAAGATTTGGCCCACGCTGGTGGGCCCTGAGCAGGCTCTGGCCATGGAGCAGGAAGTAGACACTCTTTTGAGGAAGGAGGCCATCGAGCTGGTCCCTCCTCATGTGAGACAGTCCGGGTTCTACCCGTCTCGTAGTTCCAAGAGGATGGGTGGTTGCGTCCATTTTTATATCTACGTCACTTGAACCGCTCAGTCATGACACTGAAGTTCAAGATGCTTACTATAAAACAGGTCGTGTCTCAGATCAGGTCCGAGGACTGGTTTGTCACGATCGATCTAAAGGACGCATACTTCCATGTATCCATCCTTCCCACTCACAGGGAGTTCCTGAGGTTTGCTTTCGGGGCAAAGCGTACCAATATCGTGTTCTTCCCTTTCGACCTGTCACTCTCACCCGCACTTTCACAAAGTGTGTGGATGCAGCCCTAGCTCCGTTGCGACTACAGGGCATCCGCATACTGAATTATATCGACGATTGGTTGATTTTAGCTCAGTCAGAGCAGATGGTGGTTCGACATCGAGATGTCGTTCTCGCCCACATGAGAGAGCTGGGGTTGAGACTAAACGCCAAGAGGAGTGTGCTTTCTCCATTACTGAGGACCACTTATCCAGGCGTTGTGTGGGATTGGACCACGATGCAGGCACGTATGTCCCCTGCTCGTATCGAGTCGATCCTCACCGCAGTCGCGAGAGTCAGAGAAGGCCGGTCACTCACTGTCAAGCAGTTTCAGAGACTGCTGGGTCTGATGGCAGCTGCGTCCAACGTGATACCTATTGGCCTGCTGTACATGAGGCCCCTACAGTGGGGGCTCAAGTCCAAGGGGTTTTCCCCGAGGGGAAATCCGCTTCGCATGTTCAAGGTCACGCGGCGATGCCTACGTGCCTTGGACATGTGGAGGAAACCTTGGTTCTTGGCTCAGGGCCCGGTGCTGGGAGCTCCTTGTCGCCGCGTAACGCTAGCGACAGACGCGTCCCTCACCGGTTGAGGACTGAGTGGGACGCAAAAAAAGAGGATAAGAAAAAATAAGAACAATTCATTGATTGGCCACCCCCCCTTGGTCTGTGGAGTGTGTCCGCCTCTCTCACCGTTGCATATCAAGCTGCCTGGAGATTGCGGCCGTGCTGCATTCACACTGAGTTATTTCCTCCGACCCTGAGAGGCCACCAGTGTTGGGCGCAACCGACAACACATCAGTGTCTCTTATATCAACACCAAATGAGGTCTGCGCTCACTCCTTTTGTGCAAACTAGCCGACCAGATCCTTGTGTGGTCCCAGGGAAACTCCTCTCGCTGAGAGCAGTTCATATTCCTGGGCATCTCAATATGGGGGCAGACATCCTGTCGAGGCAGGGGCCGAGGCCCGGGGAATGGATGCTTCACCCCAGGGTGGTGAAGCAGATATGGAGAGTCTTCGGCCAAGCTCAGGTGGGTTTGTTTGCGACTCGCACGACATCGCACTGTCCCCTATGGTTCTCTCTAAATCATCCAGCTCCACTGGGACTGGATGCCATGGTACAGACGTGGCCGAGGCTTCGTCTGTACGCCTTTCCCCCGATCGCTCTGCTCCCAGGAGTTCTGGACAGAGTGTGCCAGGACAGGGTCAGTCTGCTGCTAGTAGCCCCGTTCTGGCCGGGCCGAGTATGGTTCTCGGACCTGATTTCTCTCCTCGACGGCGCTCCGTGGGAGATTCCCGTCAGGAGAGATCTCCTCTCACAGGCGGAGGGTATGATCATCCACCCCCGCCCGGAGCTGTGGAAATTGTGGGTGTGGCCCCTGAGGGGGCACAACTCCTAGCTTCCTGTCTCTCAACCGAGGTTGTTGAGACCATCCTCCAATCCGGAGCTCCCTCAAAGAGGAAACTGTATGCCTTGAAGTGGGAACTTTTCACTTCTTGGTGCGGAGACCGCCAGCTAGACCCAGTTAACTGCCCGGTTGGTACAGTGCTGGAGTTCTTGCAGGCCCGTTTCTCTGCAGGGTTGCCCACTCCACCCTGAAGGTCTACGTGGCGGCTATTGCAGCCTTCCACGCCCCTCTTGGTGGCCAGTCAGTGGGTAGGCAACCACTAGTGACACGTTTCCTCCGCGGTGCGCTGAGGCTGAGGCCGCCGGTACGATCTCGTGTCCCCACGTGGGATCTGGCGGTGGTGCTAGAGGCTCTCTGTAGGCCTCCCTTCGAGCCTATCGGATTATTTCGATCGCCTCCTACACGGTAAAACTACCTTCCGTCGGCGCTTCTTTCTCACAGAGAGTGGGGACTGCAGGGCCCTTTCCTGTGGCCCCTTTTCTACCTAGACGTTTAGCGCCTGGCTTGCCAAGGCGTTTCTGTTCCCTGCGCGAGCGGGTTATGTTTATTTTTTTTCCCCCCCCCCCCCCCCCCCCCCCCCCCCCTAGGTCCCTTCCTCTGCACCGCGGCCTGTCGTACTACAGGCCTTTAGTCCTCCTCCCTTCGGGGATCCAGACCAGCAGAGGCTAAACTGCATGTGTCCGGTGCGGGCACTGGATGCTTACGTCCACAGATCTGCCCTGTGGAGGAGGGCGGACCAGTTGCTTGTCTGTTATGGTCCCCCTAAGAGAGGTCTGCCAGCAACTAAGCAGACCCTCAGTCGGTGGATAGTGGATGCCATCTTCTTATGTTATGAGTCCTCTGATCTCCCCTTGCCATTAGGGGTCAAGGCTCACTCAAGTCACTGTAGTGTGGCAGCTTCTAAGGCTTTTTTAGTGGGTGTTCCATTGCAGGACATCTGCAACGCGGCGGGTTGGTCCACGCCCCTTACCTTTGTTAGGTTTTATGGTCTAGACTTGCGAGCCACTCCTGGCTCTTCTGTTCTTGCGCCGTAGCTGTGCAGTCTTCCACACTCGGCAGAGACTTAGAAGTCTGGCGGCGTGGGCATTCTCGTTCCCCTAGCGTTTTTCGACGCAGCTCGAGTTCCTGAAGAGGTAACGTCTCGGTTACGTATGTAACCCTAGTTCCTCGAGGGACGAGACGCTGCGTCTCGGTGCCATCCTTTCGGCGTCCCTGCCAGCGCTTGCTTCACTCCCTGAGCTGACGCTGGTCTCACCGCACGTGCTTTTATAGCCTCCTGGTCATTACATCACCCGCCCGTGACATCTCGCCCATCAATTGGTCTGATTACACACGAGGTTCAAAGCCCGTCACGCTGAACGGCGTTCCCCTAGCGTTTTTCGACGCAGCGTCTCGTTCCCTCGAGGAACTAGGGTTACATACGTAACCCGAGACGATATACTGTAAAGTCACAATCTCAGATGTAAAGTCACTTTCTTGCATATGAAATCGCAATTGTGTAATATAAAGTCAGCATTAGTAGAAAGTATGTTGCAATCACTACAAATAAAATGTCACAATTATGTTTTTATTTTTTTATCAAACCCAAAACAGTGGAAACGGTCTTGCATATAGAGCACTGTCTGCATGCAAATTAAAGAACCTAAATAAAAATAAATAAATCAAGTTGTAGACTGTTTGATAATTAGTTGCCTAATCAGCCATTGTGGCTCATTCTAACTCACAAACTTGACAAAGTGTGCTTTCCTCTTAGTATAATATGTTCTATATCAAATGAGCTCCCCACATCAATGACCAACTTTCTGCTCATTCTTTCCGTATTTTTTTAACTGCAAATTGTATGTTTCATCAGCACTGCAAGTAATATGCCTCTTTCTTTTTCACATGCTGCTCTGTCTGAATGATCATAACATAAGGTAAGTGTGATTGTTTTTCTATCACCCCTGAGCTTTATAATGATTGTCACTGAAGCTCTATTATAGCATGATGTATAGGACTTGAGGTAAATGTCTTTGAAATCTTGCATGTGTTTGACAGTCTTGTGAAAACAGGAATACGGATGGTTACTTAGCAACAGCACTCAAAACATCAGTGAGGTTTTTTTTTTTCTTTTTTCTTCTGATGTCCCTTTTAAACCCCTCTGGTGCATTAGAAGGATTCGTCTTTAATATTATAACATTCAGTGCTGATATCCACTCATTGAAAATAAGCAAACAAGCATGCGATATAAAATAAATCCTCTCCTCTTCTTCCTCAATTCTATTTGATCAAATACCTTTCAGCATTGCTCTGTTGGACAAAACTTTGCATTTACTTCTCTGTCGCTCGTATTTAGGCCTGTGCCGCCCAACGGCAGATTGAAAGCAACATTTCTCATGCTGCCAAATTGTAGTCTCCTCCTGTGATTTTCGTTCCGTCCTCCTCTTTCTTGCTTTTTTCTCTTTCTCTCTCTGCTCTTTCTGCGCAAAGCAGGTTTGATGTGGGCTTGATGCTCGCAATTGATCTAAAGCTCTTTTATAGAATAGGAAACTTTTTCGTCTCGTTTGATTGGCCATGTGCAGCAGAGGGAAGCGCAGATAAACACCTCTGTCTCTTCTGATTCTCCTAGACGCCGCGTGAGGCCCGCAGACCACCACGCACGGCTGCCAATGCACACATTGTAGTTCTTTAAGCACAAGTGTGTGTGTGCAGCTTTTGTGTGTTTCCTTGGTCTCTGCAGTTATTTGCTAGCTCATTAGGCTTTCCAGCTAGCTTGAGCAGAGCACCCTCAAAGACCAGCCTCAGCACTGGTGCTAATGATACACATCAGCAGATGTGTGTTTGTGTGGGTTTGTCAATGTGAGGGTGTGCGACGATGCTGTTCAGTACTTCACAACCACATATCTTAATGATTTACATCCTGTAATAACATACTTCCTAGTAAAACATTGGCTGAATCTGAATATGCTGACTTTCCTTCTATAAAGTAGGTGAAAATAGTATGTGAGAAGAATAGTATATCTGAATTTATAAAACAGCATGCAAAAAGTAGCTGGATAACCTACTACATGGCTAGATTTTGAAATGTACGTCAAATAGACACTTGACTATCTCATGAGGCCATGGGAAAAGAGTTGTGATTGGCAGGAATGCAATGGAACATGACAAATATGTCTGGATTGTATTCATACTGCACACATTATCCGCATTTCCATTACCCATCAAATTGTGCAATTTGAAATTGCAAATTAAAAATACGCACAATGGAAATGTAAATTTTGCAAAAGCTATTTATTTTTTTATGCGAGCATGAGGTGTTTTCAGACAAAACTGCAATGGAAGCTCTTTTTTTTGCATTCACAGGTCACCTGGCATACGTAAAAGTCACATGATCATTCTTTAATGTATTATAACCTCCAAGAAACACCTCATACATGGCTGTTCTCAAGTATAAGGGGCTTTTCTTGCCATTCATTCTTGGATAACAGCTCCGACACAGCCACCGGAGCTGATCACGGCCACTCTAGTCAATGCTTGTTATGCTTTCAGAAGCATCCCAGAAGCAGCTCTCACGCTGCTTCGTTAAAGATATGTACATACATCTCCTTCAATTAAAAATAATGGCTAGTGCGGTGGCTGCAATATACGTAAATCTACAAACATCCGTTGCCATGATTTATCACAACAGGAAAACAATACATTTTAGTCACATAACATCAGTTAATGGAAACGGAAAAGTTTTGCGCAAATCTGTAATGGAAACCCGGCTATTGATACTATATAGAACATACTTTTGTAACATTCATGAAGTACATACTTACTGGAAATGCAATTGACACTTCGCAGGGAGTTTGATTGACAGGCCATCTGACCAATCAGAATCTGCCATTTTGTCAGACAAACAAACCAGACAAGAAAGTAGATTAATGTCGGTATATGTGAACTTGCAAAATGGTGTGTATTGTCATCTTTCCATGATTGAAACAACATACTTTCTGATGTTCATTCAAGTTTATTTCATGCTGTAACTAGTAAGGAGGAAGAGATGATTGTTCGCGTGTCGCTTGAACCGAGGCACTACAGCGATCTGTCATGACACATTAAAGTGCCACAAAACTTATTGTTTTAATTTCTTAAAAAATGGCAACATTTTAAAGCTGAGGCTTTGTTTCATACCTAAAGTAACCTGCTCTATCTTGTCTTTCGGTGCGTTGTCAGTTTCCTCTTTGCTCTGCGATGTATTTTTCACTGCGTGAGAACATGGTGTGTGGCGTTAGAGTGTGGCTTGTCGGATGGTGCAACAGTAACTAAGGAGGGCGGGTCTTTGTGAAGGGTCAGTTGAAATATTCAGTGTGGACTGAGTAGTTAAAAGTGGGCTATGTTACTAGCTAATATTTTTAGCCCCGCACACGGCCTTTGTGATGTCATCAGGAGGGAAAAGTTGTTTAAGAAAAGAATGTAATTGTCTATTTTATTTTGATGAAAGATTATTATTTATGACTGGTCAAATTAAGTAAATTTGTGATTTCAAAGACAGCTTTAGGGCAAACACATAGACAGAAGTATGACCAGACTGTACTTTCTGTTCGGCTCGGTGTGGAGGTCAGAGAGAAGATTGCATCGGCAGGACTCACGGTGCGGCGCATCAGCTTTCAGCTCCATTCCATCAGGCTGACATGCCGAGATCAATTTCTGAGAGGGGCAGCACCATGTTCAGCCTGCTGTGCCCACTGAAGCCGGTTCTGACCCGGATTACTGAGTGCAGACTCTGGGTACCAACCAGCAAACTACCAGCAGTTGTAGCTGTTTTCTTCTAAGATCTCACGTCACGTATGTCCACACGACCTCTTGACAGGGCTAAAGCCTCGCGGTGAAATTTATTGCCTTTTTTTTTGTGCTCTCGTTTTTTATTGCCTTCCTATTTTGTTCTGTAGTTATAAAATCCATTGTGGAAAGATTTACTATGTACAGTAACTGCAAAAAATAAAATAAAAAAATGGGCAGAAACTTTGGTTCCTATGGTGAAGTTGTGTAAGGGGTGGTTTATTTTTTAGTGACTGTTGTTGGGGAGAGTCTTCATGTTGGCTCACTCATCACTCTTATTCTACGCTGCCAATGAAACGCCCCTCCTCTCAATATGTCCACCAAGAGACAGTCAGGGGACAGCTTGCTTAAAAGTATTCTTCTGTTCTTACAGTATGACCATAACCATTTTGTACTAATTTTTCTCTCTCTCTGTCTCTCTCAGTCAATTCTTTATGTCCTGTATCACATCCCCATTTCCTCCATCATTTACTGTTCCTGTCAAGCCTGAGAACACATTGCTGCGATGCAGAAACCCATCTGATACACTCTAGTGCATAGCTACACAGAAAATAACTTAATGGGAGTTTTATTTAATGAAATCCTTTCCCTTTGACTGTTCTTCTGCTACTTCCTGTGTATCCTAGTTATTAACTCATAATGTTCAAGTTTAATAATGCGCGCACACACACACACACACACACACACACACACACACAGTCATTTCTGTGTCCTTCCTGTTATGCCTCTGGGGGTGTGTGGGTGAAGTAATCCCCCAGTGATGCACATTAAAGATGAAATATGCCATTCGCAATTAATTATAAACCATGCAAACATGTTTTATCTTTTTATCTTTTATTTTTCTCTTTTTCATCTCTAGTAGAGATAAGATTTAGCTTGAATTTTGCAACTGAATATGGAGAGAGCCTTATCCTCCCGTGCAACATCTCTCTGTCTCTCTCTCTCTCTCTCTCTTTTCTTCTCTTGTTCTATTCTAGAACAGCATATTAACTGATATAGAATCTCATAAATGATCGTTTTGGTCACAACTGATTTGTTTGAGGTTGCTTAACAGAGAAATACATAAATCACAAATATTGGGCAAAATAATTGCATTTTATTTAGAGTGAACTGTGACCAAAAATATAGTATACTATAGTAAAAACAGTAATGTTGTGAACTTTTATCATTTAAAATAACTGGTTTCTATTTTAAAATATTGAAATTAAATGTATTCCTGTGACTTGCAAAGCTGAATTTTCAGCATCATTACTCCAGTCTTCGGTGAATCATGATCCTTCAGAAACCATTCTAATAAGCTGATTTGATGCTCAAGAAACATTTCCTTATTATTATGTTGAAAATGATTGTGCTGCTATTATTATTATTATTATCATTATTACTATTATTATTATTTATATATTTTTTGTGTAAACAGATGATGATTTTTTTATTACAAAAGAACTGCATTTATTTGAAATATACATTTTTACTCTCACTTTTGACCAATTTAATGCATCCTTGCTGATGAAACTTTTTCCACTCAGCTTGTTGTAATGCATTATGGGATTGTTGTTTTCTAAAGGAAACATATGGTGTGGCATTGTATTTTTACAAAATTCTGGTATCTTAGAGGGCAACATAAACTTTTTGAACGGCGTGTGGTAAAATGTTGATATTTCAGGCAGCTCAGTAGGTTTACAGATTTTTTATCATATCTTCCATTCGCTTATGTAGCCGCATTCATTCTTTGTAGGAATGAGACCTTAAGCTTGTGAATATGTCTGTGTGCGTGTGTTACATGAGGTCTCTAATTTCAATATAGTTGTGGAGGGTAAAATCTCAGTGCTTGACTATGCATGAGGACACCAGTGCTCGCTAAAGGTCAGTGCACACTATGTGCTGCATACTTACCAGGTCCTGTTCTTAACAAATCCCACCTGTTCATTCTTTCAGAGGACATTCAGAGGAAAGCATACGTCCAATCTTACTTCACCCAAAATTTCAGCAGATAGGTAAAATGTGAGTCTTCAATTAGCCTTAACCTTAGTGTTTTAAACGTTCCTAATGAGTCTGTGTTACCGGCTTAACTGATAAAGAAAGATCAATGCAATGAAGGGTGTGAGCGAGCTAAATTAACCCCGCACTCTACAAGTGACCCGAGATGTCTGTCATCATAATGAGAAGAGCGCAGAATAAAATACATTGTTTTTCTCAGTGCGCTCATATCAGGAGTGGTTAAGATATGTCAGGTTCCCTCTCAGGAACTCGAGCTGCGTCGAGTCGCTTTGCGTGACCGCGTTCTGAAGCACGTGTCAAATTAGTCCAATGGAGCAGCGCGACGTCACGAGCGGGGTGATGTAAGCACCAGAAAGTATAAAAGCGCATCCAGCAGAGCGCAAACCAGCTTCTGCTCTTCAGTAGCACTCTGTGTATGTGTCTGTCTATTTACTGTTGTCTGTCCGCACAAGCATATATGAAAAACCATCAGGAAAACGTTTATGGCGAGCGAACGGCATTACAACGCTGTGTTTCTCCGTGCCCACTATACCTGGCGGCGGGGGATACACACGATTTGTGTCGTTTGTTTAGGAGTGGAGCATGCACGGTCAGCTTTCGAGCAGCTGATTGTCATCACTGTGAGTTACTCTCGCTGCGTATGCTTCGCTCTCGCCTGTGTTTGATGAGAGTGGCCAGGCTCGCGATCCTGCTGGCAGAGGTCCCGCTGTTGCCGAGGCACAGAGCAGACTGTTGTTGTGGGGATCGCGGGTAGATTTAGCGGAGGGATCTGAGACGGGCTCGTCCCTTTCTCGGTTCTCACCCGCTAGATCCGCAGCTCTCTCTCAGTGTTCGGAAGCCCGTGCTGCGGTTTCTTCCCACCCCCCCGAGAGAGAGAGATCCAGACAATTCATTTATCTTCCTCCGAGGAGGTGGATGTGATGAGTGTCGAGACAGAGGAGACTGTGCACTCGCCACCACAGTGGCTTATGGGGTGTGTTTCGTGCATTCGCCAAAATAAAATATTGTTTGGCCAGCCTAGAAACAGGACGCTCGTCCTAAACGTAATTAGACGAGCTTTTTCTGAATCCAGATCACAGCCTTCACGACGGGGGCCTTCCGTTTTTCCTGATCTCCATGCTGAGGTGTCAAGATAGTGGGAGAAACCGTACTCATCCCGTAGTACAGCCCCACAGTCTCGAATTATTCAAAAAAACATCATGGGGCTGAATGATAAGGTAAATGGGGCGATGCCAGTGGTGGAGCAGAAGCTTTCGAGCTATCTCTCCCCATCCTAAGCATCGTCCCTGAAGGCCCCGAAGCTTCCCACCAGGCCCGTTAGGCTTACATCGAGTCTGGTTGCTTATACGGCGGTAGGTCAGTCTGGCGCATGTTTGCACACCATGGTGGTGTTACAAGCATACCAGGCTGACCTGCTCAGGGGTGGGGCTGCTGAGCGGGAGCAGCCCCAGCTGTCAAGCTCCTCATACCGCCAGTCACAAAGACAGAGCGTTGCAATCCGCACCCCTCCACAGAAAGATCGGGTGTCGGGGCGATTCTCTCAGTTGGGGTCTTCTAGACTGAAAACGGATCTGCGGACCGTTATTTTGTCTAAGATGACCTCGGCTAAATGGTCCTACCATTGTCAGGTCCCTGAGTGCAGCCCACCTGGGGAGGAAAGGATAACACCTCAGTGTACGGTGCCCAATCCTCCTCAGTGCCCTCACGGATGCTTATTGATACCCATGTCACCCTCGGTGCTTCAGGGCTCAGTGAGCTCCGACGACCAAAATTCCCAGCTGCCGCCCGGTGACGGTACGGCACGGGAGAGCTCGCCCCCTCAAGTTAGGTGCTACAGCAGTCAGGTCGTTTGTTCCTTCAGTGCCCTCATGGAGGTTTATTGATACCCCTGCCACCCTCTGTGCTTCAGGGTTCAGTGAGCTCCGATGAGCGAAATTCCCAGCTGCAGCCCGGCAACGGTACGGCACGGGAGAGCGCGCCCCCTCAAGTGAGGGTGCTACAGCATTCAGGTCATCCGCTTCAGGGCACCAAACTGGCTCCTCTAATAATACCAGAGGCCAGCCTCGAGAGGCTGGTTCCCTTAGTAGATTTTCTGGTAGCGTGGAAACTTCTACCAAATGTCTCAAAATGTGTCCTGCAGATTGTAGAGTAAGGTTACAGAATCCAGTTCGGTTTTCGTCCGCCTCGTTTCAACGGGGTCATACCCACACTAGTGGGCCACGAGCAGGCTCTGGTAATGGAACAAGAAGTAAATACTCTCTTGAGGAAGGGGGCCATAGAACGTGTTCCTCCTCTCTCTCTCGAGAGAATCAGGGTTCTACATCCGTTACTTCATCGTTCCGAAGAAGGTAGGGGGGGGTTGTGTCCGATCTTAGATCTCCGTCTTCTGAACTGCGCTATCAAACGGCTTCGGTTCAAGATGCTCACTATCAAACAGATAGTATCTCAGATCCAGTCCAAGGACTGGTTTGTTACGATAGATCTCAAGGATGCATACTTCCATGTATCCATCCTTCCCACTCACAGGAATTTCCTGAGGTTTGCTTTTGGGGGCGAAGCTTACCAATATCGGGTTCTTCCATTCGGCCTTGCACTCTCACCCCGCACTTTCACGAGGTGTGTGGATGCTGCTCTGGCTCCTCTGTGATTCCAGGGCATCCGCATACTCAATTATGTCGACGATTGGTTAATACTAGCTCAATCGGAGCAGATGGCGGCTCGGCATCGAGATGTCGTCCTCACCCATATGAGAGAGCTGGGGTTAAGACTAAACGCCAAGAAGAGTGTTCTTTCTCCACTACAGAGAACCACTTATTTAGGCGTGGGGTGGGACTCAACCTCGATGCAGGCACGTCTGTCCATCGTGACACCTTTTGGCCTGCTGTACATGAGAGCCTTGCAGTGGTGGCTCAGAACCAAAGGATTTTCCCCAAGGGGAAATCCGCTTTGCATGATCAAGGTCATGCGGCGATGCTTACGTGCCTTAGACCTGTGGAAGAAACGTTGGTTCCTGGTTCAAGGCCCGATGTTAGGGGCTCCATGTCGTCGCATAACTCTAACGACGGATGCCTCTCTCACTGGCTGGAGAGCGGTCATGAGTGGCCGCTCTGCCCAGAGTCTGTGGGAAGGCCATGTATTATATCAGACCGAATCAGACAATCTAAGATTTGGTCAAAACATGGTTGAAACATGAGGGGCCAAATTCCACAGAGGCCCAAGACACCGGATGTCATAAATCAGCCCCCGAGCATTAGCCGCTGAAGCAAGCCTAAACCCCCTGTCACAGAAAGTTTTCAACATTAACCACACGAACACTTCTTGACAAGTCCAGAGAATTGTCAATTTTGGGCGTTATCAAGAATAATGTCAAAAGAGATTCACAGCGTGACCCCGCACACATGGAAACATGTGACAGTGACACAAGCTTCGTATTGACTTTTCCCTCCCCTAAAGACAGAGAACGAACGTACCTTACATCCACCAGAATGCCAAGAAACTTCATTTCCATGTACATCTGCATCTAAATGACACTAAAGGACTGGCATTACCAGCTAATAATTGCTAGGCTAACTCCTATCATGGATCTAACCCCCATTTGACTTATCAGGTCTTAATCATTTATTGTGTATGTATTTTTAATAACTATTGAATAGCTTAAGGGGTCGTATTCATGTTTGGTATGTGTGTGTTTGAGAATTCATGCTTAAAACGTTCCTTCCAATCAATTCTTGGTCAAATGTATCATATCCTCGTTATAGAAATCATGTCCAAAATGTATACTCCTACCAGAGCGGGAAAAACGCAGATCATGTGAATGATGAGATAACAGTTGATTTATGAATGGGAAGGAGAAACATTGCAACACCCCGAGCAAACACGACATCTAATTGGTCAAAGCACCATTTTGGGTGTGTTAAACAGCCCAGTTTAAATACTAGAAACACCATCAATCCTCTCTTGGTGTTTCTTGGTTCTCATGGTTCTCGTCTTCAATTTTTCAACCCCCTTCTTGCTCTACTCTCCTCTTTTTAGGCATAGCTGTTGAGCTATGTTTTTTAATCATGCTTCTTTAGCTTTTGAGCATGCTCTGGCTTACGCCAGCTCCTCCAAAACCATGAGGTGAAACGCCACCTAGTCTCGTCAAACTTTACTTCTATTCTTTAGTTTGTTTTATTTTCCGTTGAGAGTTTCGTGTTTTGAGTTAAGTTTGCCTAACGCCGCATCTCCCAGAAGAGTGCTGTCTAAAACTTCAACTGCAGACCACAGCTCCGCGTCGCCAGCCAACGCCCAACCACTGGCTTCCCAAAACTAACTTCCAGCCAATCAGCGACCGCGGTAAACCCCTTTCGGCAACAAGGAATGACCCCGGACCCCGGGAAAGCAAGTACCTCCAGATTCGGCTGAACTGGTGCATTTTTAATATAAATTTTAACCTCATTGAGGAACTCAATTCGAGGTTTAATTAAGTGATTGATGGTTGTTTAGGTCTATGCAATTGCACATATTGCTGTAAACTTGGGATTTCACATTTTCATTCTCTTTAATTATTTCCTCACTCTCTCTCTTTCTGAAAACTTGTGTGAATGCGTGTGTTCATGTGTTAGATTAGTTTATATGTCTTAGATTTATCCAATAAAGCCTTATTTATATTGAAAAGAGAATTATCTTGTGTTTTGTGCTCACAAGTTACTGTCTTAAACTGCCGATCTTGTTACATGTGTTAATTAATAGTGTTTTCACTGTATTTTGGATATAAATATCCATTGCAGAATTGATGTCATACGGCTCGTTCACTGACTCGCTGGCCGTCTCAGTGATCCGCCGTAAAACAGTGATTCTGTCCTAATTCCCTTACATATTAATGGTGGAGTTCCCTTTAAAATCTTAAATGATTCCCTTTGAGCTAAATTATTGACCTGTTTCCCTTACACCATCATATCTTTTGGCACATCAACTGCCTGGAAATGCTGGCTGTGTTTCTAGCATTGAAACACTTCCTCCCAGACCTAAGAGGCCATCATGTGCTTGTTCGCACAGACAACACATCGGTGGTCTCCTATATCAATCGGCAGGGGGGGTCTGCGTTTGCGCCCCCAGTACAAGCTGGCGCCAGATCCTTCTGTGGGCTCAGGGGAAGCTCCTCCTCCTCAGGGGAAGGTATCTAAATCAGGGGGCAGATATCCTGTCGAGACACGGGCTGAGGCCCGGGGATGGAGGCTCCACCCTGCGGCGGTCTGTTGCTATTAGTCCCCAGTTTTGGCCGTACCCGATATGGTTTCTCGGACTTTGTGTCCCCCCCTCGACGGCTCTCCGCTGAGATTCCAAATCAGAGGGACCTCTCTCTCAGGGCGGGGTGCAAACCATTCTTCACCAACCCCTTTCCCGCACCCCCGCCCGGAGTTTTGGAAGCTGTGGGCATGGCCCCTGAGGTGGCACAGCTCCTAGCATCTGGTCTCTCAACTGAGGTTGTTGAGACTATACTCCAGTCCAGAGCTCCAGCCACTAGGAAACAGTACGCCTTGAAGTGGAAACTTTTCGCTTCATGGTGCGGACAGCGACTGCGGGACTCAGTCAACTGCCCAATTGGTACAGTTGTGGAGTTTCTGCAGGATCGATTCTCCGCAGGGTTATCTCCCTCCACTCTGAAGGTATACTTGGCGGCCTTAGCTGCTTACCACGCCCTTCTTGGTGGTCAATCATTGGGAAGACACCCGCTTGTCACTCGTTTCCTCCGTGGCACTCTGAGGCTGAGGCCAGTACAGTGCACTAAGTTGCCCTCATGGGACCTGGCAGTGGTTCTGGAGGGCTTGTTCAATGCCCCCTTTGAACCCATAGAAGTAGTTTTGGTCAAGTTGCTCACGCTCAATTCCATCTTTCTCCTCGCTATTTCCTCACTAAAAAAGGATCGGGATCTTCAGGCACTCTCTGTTTCAAACTCCAGGCATGGTTAAGGCATTCCTTTACCAGAGGGCCGGGTATATCCCTAAGGTGCCCACTTCTTCACCAAAGCCCATAGTACTTCAGGCATTCTGTCCTCCTCCGTTCTAGGAAGTAGGCCAAGAAAGGCTTAATTTGCTCTGTCCAGTTCGAGCACTGGATGCTTACGCACACAGAGCTGCCTCGTGGCATAAGGCAGATCAGCTTTATGTTTGTTTTGGTCCGCCAAAGAAGGGATTTCCGGTGACCAAGTAGACTATGAGTAGGTGGGTGGTCGAGGCCATCTCACTAGCCTATGAGTCCTCTGGCCTCCCGTCTCCTATTGGGGTCAGAGCGCACTCGACCAGGAGTATGGCGGCCTCCAAGGTTTTCAACTTGGGTGTGGCCTTGCAGGACGTTTGTGCTGCGGCGGGCTGGTCCTCTCCGCCCACTTTTGTCCGCTTTTACAACCTAGACCTGGCATCTACCCCAGGTTCCCGAGTTCTCTCTTCTTGATGTGCTCGCAAGATACACACACAGTCAGGGACTTGGTAGTATGGCGCAGTAGGTATTCTCATTCCAAAAGCGATCTTGACGCAGCTCGAGTTCCTGAAAGGGAACATCTCTAGGTTATGTATGTAACCATGGTTCCCCGAGGGAAAGAGATGCTGTGTCTCTTTGCCATACTCTCTGCATCCTTGCAGGCACTACTTCATCGAAGCTGGTTTGCGCTCTGCTGGATGCACTTTTATATTTTCTGGTGCTTATGTCACCCCGCTCGTGACGTCTCGCTGCTCCATTGGACTGATTTGACACGTGCTTCAGAACACGGTAACGCAAGGGCGTTCCCAAAGCGACTCGACGCAGCGTCTCGTTCCCTCGGGGAACCATGGTTACATACGTAACCTAGAGACGTTATTTTTGGTTCATGGGCAGTTTAAAACACATAATTGAAAGACTAATTATATATTTGCATCAATAAGTGTCTTTGAAATACCTATGAGCACACTGATAAAGACAGAGAGGGTGTTATTCTCCACTGTGTTATTTTCTCAGCCAAAGCAAAAGGGGGGGCAATGCAAGAAAAAGGGAGGATGACTTAGCGGAACAGAGCAATAAAGCACCACTGTGGGTGTCAAACTCTGTTTTTCTATTCATGTATGCCATTATTTATTTACAACAGAGTTATGGTGTACATTTTCTGCTCATTCACTCACCTACTACTTTCTCTTACCTTCACTTTCACATCTTTTTTTTAATGCAATCAGAGACATGGATACAAGTGTGCATCAATGTCTGTCTATCTGTCTGTCTGTCTGTCTGTCCGTCCGTCCCCATTTTTTTAGGCATAAACTTAAAAAAAAAAGTTGCCTCTAAATTAATATGAAGTCAACTTTGTGCATAGTAATTGTGTGCAAAATTTCGAAAAATGCATTGTCATAGTGCTGGACACTGCTGACGCTGCTTGGAGTGTCATGTCAACTATCCGACTACCGATGCAGGTGATGCTTCTGCAAGCTTACCTCGGCAGGACTCTAAATCCCTAATCGAACACACTGTACAGTCATCGTGACAGCTCTAAATCCTTCTAGAAGCTACAAAGCCAGGCTGTGGCAAAGGAAGAACTCCATGGTGCTTGTACATTTATCTGTGACGTACTCCATTCTTATTATAGTGTACCTCTATGGAAATCGATTCCCTAGTGAGATCTGCCAAGATTCAATTTATTTTAGGTTTCCTTTCTAGTCACAGGGGAATTTGTAGTACATTTTTCCAAATGTGGTTACCAATCGAGGATCGTAATTGCTGATTAGCACTACGGCAAATAAATCAAAGGTTATTCAGGGCTACTTAATATACTCATTAAACGGAAGCTCATATATTGCAGTGGATATAGTTGTGTGCTTGTGAATGGAATCCAAACTCACCAAGAGTCATATGTGAGTAAAAATAAACTTTGGCAAATAAATGAAAAAAGCTGGTTGACTGGTAACTTTATATAGTGAGGTAGCCGGGTTCCTGAAATAAAAACTCCATAAATGTTCTCCATAGGCAAATTGAGTTCTAACGATAACTTATTAATCTTTTAAGGCAACCTGTTGAGAGCTCTGAAGTTATTAATGGTATATGATTTTGTTGAAGCCATCTGTTCTCATTATTGCATTATTGTGTTTAACAGTGGAATTTGTGGTGGAAAAACTACATTTCCTATGATCCTGTGCAAAAATTCAGGCTCTGCAGAGAACATCCACTACCATGAAGCACTGTGAATGACTTCGCTTTCAAAATACTTAAATATATCTATGCAAAAATATTTAACTATATTTGTTCTATAGATATAATCATCAACTTGAATAGTTTTATATTTCACAATCTTTGTTATTAGATTATGTTATTTGTATTGCTGCGTGGGATTGTAGTTCTTTCCCTCATTAAAGCTGTTAAGTACACACAATCTTGTACTTTGGTCTGACTGATTTTATTTATTTATTTATTTTATTGCTTTTTTGCTTCAATTAAATGGTTGTAATATTGTTAATTCACCATGTGGCTGATTGGCTTGGTTCAAGGTTTATAACGTTTTGACAAAGACTTGTTTATGGGGAAAAATAATGGAAATTTAAAAAAGGGTGCTCTTTCACAATCCATCTCCTTGCTACCAGTAACAAAGATTTGCTTAGTTTGTCATTAATATGCACAGACAAAAATAAATAAATAATAATAATTCACTTGATGCTTAATGTATTTTTAAAATTAAATCTTTTTAATTAATAAAAAAAGTTTTATCAGTGGTCAGAAGCATTTGCAGTCAGTAAACATTCTCAATTAATGCAGGTGTGGCAAGAAGCGTTTTTTCCCCTGCATTTGCAAATAACCCGAGAGGGAGGAAGCCAAGCGAAAGACAAGTATTTTGGAGTGATTTTAGCTTGCACCGCATGACCAGGATCTGGTGAGTGAGAAGAGGACCTTTGCGCTGGCTTCTCTCCAGCCTGCCTGATGGCCTTGTCTCTGAGGAGAGAGAGCGAGAGGGAGAAACGGAGAGATGGCTTTACAATCACCCCACCAGTCTCGGACGGCACTGGCATGTCTAATCAGCTTCCCTTGCTCGCTGGATCCTGTTGCCCAGGCAACAACCAAGCCTGCTTGTGTCCCGCTACGGAGCGAGGCAGCACATTGAGAAATGAGAGAATACTGCTGCTCACACAATCAAAAATCAGACAGACTAATTCTTAATAACGGAATGATTTACAATGGAAATAATACAGTCTCGTAGAGGAAAGAGCGATCAGATCACTCACCAGCGGCGGGTATTTTTGCGTGCAAATTAGTTACCTGCAAATTTCACGTGAAGCAAGAGCGTACATCAGCCGATGTGTGTTTTTGTAGTTTCTAAAGGGTTATCAGGCTATTCCACAACCCTCCTCTTGAATTCTCACACACCTCTTCTAATCTGATGACTGCTTCTCACAGGGGGAATCACCAGCTGTCTGCGGCCCTCCACCTTATCATCGCCTCCTCACTCCCTCACAGCAAACCCCCTCCCCGTCCGTTGAGTGCAGAAAGGTGTCTCGGAGGAGAGAGGGAAAGAGAAAGAGTATTGATTGGTTCTTCAGTTAGGCTAGACTAAATGGAGAAGTGTGGATGGCCATGCCACTAGAGGCAAGCAGCACAGGCTCAGTTTTCTGAACCTTGTTCTTCTGGTGTGTAAAAGGTCGGGAGAGGTTAGTGAGTGTTAGCACTGCACTCGCCGTCTCACCAACTCCTTTATTACTCTCCTTATTCCCCTTTCTTTATCGCTTTCCTCCTTTCTCCATCCTGCCACTTGACAGCACTGTGTGAGTTTTATTTCAATCAGCCACGGGGGGGACAGTCTTCCCTTCAGCCCTAGGGTAGCCAGACGTTGGACTGTCAGAAGACAGTCTGGTCAGCTTAGTTTGGCCACTAGGGTTCAGTTCAGTTCAGTTACACCATCCAAAAAGCATGCATTAAAGGATTAGTTCACCCAAAAATCAAAATTCTGTCGTTAATTACTCACGCTCATGCCGTTCCAAACCCATAAGACCTTCGTTCATCTTCGGAACACAAATTAAGATATTTTTGATGAAAACTGAGAGCTCTCTGACCCTGCATAGACAGCAACACAACTGAAATGTTCCAAGACCCAGAAACGTAGTAAGGACATCGATAAAACAGTCCATGTGACATCAGTGGCTCAACTTCAATTTTGCGAAGCTATGAGAATACTTTTTGTGCGCAAAGAAAACAAAAATAACAATGTATTCAACAATTCTTCTCCCAGAGTTAACACCTTCCGCCATTTTGGAGAGTACCACGACGCATGCGCTCGCTTACATAATCAACGTAATTAGCGCTGTTTACGTTCAGCATGCGCGCTTTTACTCATGAATGTAAACAATGCTGATTAAAAGGACCTCGGCTAAACGGTCCTGATGCCACCATCGTCAGGTCCCTGAGGGAAGCCCCACCTGGGGAGGAAAGGATAACAACTCAGTATACGGTGCCCAATCCTCCTCAATGCCCTCACAGAGGCTTATTGATACCCCTGCCACCCACGGTGCTTCAGGGCTCAGTGAGCTCAGACAAGCGAATTCCCAGCTGCCGCCCAGCAACGGTACGGCACGGGAGAGCTCACCCCCTCAAGTGAAGAGGCTACAGCAGTCAGGTCGGTTGTTCCCTCAGTGCCCTCACGAAGGTTCATTGATACCCCTGCCACCCTCGGTGCTTCAGGGCTCACTGAGCTCCAAAGAGCGATATTCCCAGCTGCCGCCCGGCAACGGTACGGCACGGGAGAGCTCGCCCCTTCAAGTGAGGGTGCTACAGCAGTCAGGTCGGTCATTCCCTGCCAGTCATCCTCTTCAGGGCACCGAACTGGCTCCTCTGATAATACCAGAGGCCAGCCTCGAGAGGCTGGTTCCCTTAGTAGATTTTCTGGTAGCGTGGAAACTTCTACCAAATATCTCAAAATGGGTCCTGCAGATTGTAGAGAAAGGTTACAGAATACAGTTCGGTTCTCGTCCTTCTCGTTTCAACAGGGTCATCCCCACACTAGTGGGCCCCGAGCAGGCTCTGGTAATGGAACAAGAAGTAGATACTCTCTTGAGGAGGGGGGCCATAGAACGTGTTCCTCCTCCCGAGAGAGCGTCCGGGTTCTACAGCCGGTACTTCATCGTTCCGAAAAGGGATGGAGGGTTGCATCCCATTTTAGATCTCCGTCTTCATGAAACAGCGCTATCAACGGCTTCTGTTCAAGATGACTAACTATCAAGAAGATATTTGTATCTCAATACAGTACGAGGACTGGTTTGTTACGATAGATCTCAGAGACGTTTATTTCCATGTTTCCATCCTCCCTCACCACTGGAAGTTCCTGAGGTTTGCTTTCGGGGGCGAATCGTACCAATATAGAGTTCTTCCCTTTGGTCTGTCACTCTCACCCCGCACTTTCACTAAGTGTGTGGATGCAGCTCTGGCTCCTTTGCGACTCCACGGCATCCGCATACTCAATTACATCGACGATTGGTTAATACTAGCTCAATCGGAGCAGATGGCGGCTCGGCATCAAGATGTCGTCCTCGCCCATATGAGAGAGCTGGGGTTAAGACTAAATGCCAAGAAGAGTGTTCTTTCTCCACTGCAGAGAACCACTTATTTAAGCGTGGTGTGGGACTCAACCTCGATGCAGGCACGTCTGTCTCCTGCTCGAATCGAGTCAATCCTCACGACAGTCACGAGAGTAAGAGAAGGCAAGTCACTCACTGTCAAACAGTTTCAAAGGCTGTTGGGCCTGCTGTACATGAGACCCTTGCAGTGGGGCTCAGAACCAAGGGATTTTCCCCGAGGGGGAATCTGCTTTGCATGATCAAGGTCACGCGGCGATGCTTACGTGAATTAGACATGTGGAAGAAACGTTGTTTCTTGGTTCAAGGCCCGATGTTAGGGGCTCCTTGTCGTCGCGTAACGCTAACGACGGATGCCTCTCTAACGGGCTGGGGAGCAGTCATGAGTGGCCACTCCACCCGAGGTCTGTGGGAAGGCCATCATCTCAATCTGGCACATCAACTGCCTGGAGATGCTGGCTGTGTTTCGAGCTCTGACACACTTCCTTCCAGACCTAAGGGGGCATCATGTGCTTGTTCGCACAGACAACACATCGGTGGTCTCCTACATCAATCGGCAGGGGGGTCTGAGTTCGCGCCCCTTGTACAAGCTGGCACAAGACCTCTGTGGGTCGGGGAAGATCTTCTCTCTAAGAGCAGGTTTAATCCATGGGCGGGATTAAATCGGGGGGCAGATAGCCCTGTCGAGACAGGGGGTGAGGCCCGGGGGAGATGGGGCTCCACCCCGAAGTGGTGGAGCTCATTTGGAGGGAATTTGGCCAGGCGGAAGTGGATCTATTTGCGTCGCAGGAAACGACACACTGTCCGCTCTGGTTCTCCTTCACGCATATGGTTCTCGGACTTGGTGTCCCTCCTCGACGGCTCTTCGCTGGAGATTCTGATCAGGAGGGACCTCCGCTCTCAGGCGGTCACCCAGCCGTTCTTTCGGAGTTATGGAAGCTGTGGGCATGGACCCTGAGGGGGCACAGCTCCTAGCATATGGTCTCTCAACTGAGGTTGTTGAGAACATCCTCCAATCCAGAGCTCCCTCCACGAGGAAACAGTACGCCTTGAAGTGGAAACGTTTCGCTTCATGGTGCGGACAGCGACTGCAGGGACCCAGTCAACTGCCCAATAGGTACAGTTCTGGAGTTTCTGCAGGAGCGATTCTCCGCAGGGTTATCTCCCTCCACTCTGAAGGTATACATGGCAGCCTTAGCTGCTTACCACGCCCTTCTGGGTGGTCAATCATTGGGAAGACACCCACTTATCACTCGTTTCCTCCGTGGCACCCTGAGGCTGGTACAGCGCACTAAGGTGCCCTCATGGGACCTGGCTGTGGTTCTGGAGGGCTTATGCAATGCCCCCTTTGAACCCATAGAAGAAGTTTCTAAAGAAGTTGTTCAAGTTGCTCACGCTCAAGACCATCTTTCTCGTCGCTATTTCCTCACTAATAAGGATCGGGATCTTCAGTCACTTTCTTTTTTCGTGCCTGGAATTTGCTCCAGGCATGGTTAGGGCATTCCTTTACCCGAGGGTGCCCACTTCGGTCCCTAAGGTGCCCACTTCTTCATCAGGGCCCATAGTACTTCAGGCATTCTGTCCTCCTCCGTTCCAGGAAGTAGGCCAAGAAAGGCTTAATCTGCTCTGTCCAGTTCGAGCACTGGACGCTTACGCACACAGAGCTGCCCTGTGGCATAAGGCAGATCAGCTGTTTGTTTGTTATGGTCCGCCAAAGAAAAGATATCCGGCGACCAACCAGACTATGAGTAGGTGGGTGGTCAATGCCATCTCACTAGCCTACGAGTCCTCTAGCCTCCCATCACCTATGGGGTCAGAGCGCACTCGACCAGGAGTATGGCGGCCTTCAAGGCTTTCAACTTAGGTGTGGCCTTGCAGGACATTTGTGCTGCGACGGGCTGGTCCTCTCCGCACACTTTTGTCCGCTTTTACAACCTAGACCTGGCATCTACCCCAGGTTCCCAAGTTCTCTCTTCGTGATGTGCTCGCAAGATACACACACAGGCAGGGACTTGGTAGTATGGCGCAGTGGGTATTCTCGTTCCCAAAGCGATCTCGATGCAGCTCGAGTTCCTGAAGGGGAACGTCTCTAGGTTACGTATGTAACCATGGTTCCCCGAGGGAACGAGACACTGCATCTCTTTGCCATACTCCCTGCATCCCTCCAGGTGCTACTTTATCGAAGCTAACTTGCGCTCTACCGGATGCGCTTTTATACTTCCTGGCGCTCACGTCACCCCGCTCGTGACGTCTTGCTGCTCCATTGGACTGATTTTACACGTGCTTCAGAACGCGGTCACGCAGGGGCGTTCCCAAAGCGAATCTCGACGCAGCGTCTCGTTCCCTCGGGGAACCATGGTTACATACGTAACCTAGAGACGTTTTTGATAATAGACCACTATTTATAATTGATATAAATTCTTTAATAGTTTTATTGTTGGTGAGAAAGGGATCATTGTCCCATCATGTGCAAGAAAACCAGAGTCATGTCACTTAAGAAAATTTCACCCAAAAGGTGAGTCTGTGAATATCACACAGGCAATTTGCAAACATTTATTCACTACAGAAAGTGAAAGCAAAAACTGATGCTGCATTAACAGCATATTAATTATCTCAGCTGAATCTACCTCAACATATGCTGCTAATTGTTGGCTATATCAATCTTGATTTATTGGCGTATTATTTTAATATATTATTAGAATGATTTCTGAAGGATCATGTGACATTTGAAGACTGGAGTAATGGCTGCTGAATTTCAGCTTTTTTAAAATAAATTACATCATAAAATATATTAAATTAGAGACTTTTTATCTGTCAGAATATTACTGTTTTTTTTTTGATCAAATAAATGCCGCCTTGTGGGCACAATATACTTCTTTGGAAAGCATTAAAAAATTAATGATCCCATACGTTAACAAGTAGTGTACAAATGATATCACTCTGCTACTTTTTGCCACATTTTAGAATATTCTCTAGTGAAGGGTTTTGGACTGTGTGTACTCTTGTGGTGGCATCAGCATTGCCACTATGCTTGTAGCCTTGCAAATGTTTGGAAATTAGCTTTACCTAGAAGGTGCTCACTGTACCCACCTGGCTTTCTCCAAAGAAAATGGTAAACCCCACTTCCAGAAGTTCTCAATCAAAATTAGAGTTTCTCAGACTGAGGAAAGTGCTTGCTTGTTTGTATGGCAGTATGAATCAGATGGCATTTAAACCCAATGTCTTCCAGGTGGTGGTTTTATTATTATTATTAGTATTATATTATTATTATTTATTATGTATTAGACTTTATTTTAGGATTTTTTTTCCATTTATTAGTATTATTACTACTAATACTACTATCTACTACTACCTACTCTTATCTTTATTGGGTTTTTTGTTTTAGTTTTAGTGCTGTAGCAAAAAATTATTAAAAGTTAGTCAGAACTTGAAGGCTAACTAAACTTTTTTTTTCTTTTTTTTTCCAATATGTATATTATGTCTGCTTTATTTGAATTCATGGGAATGGTTAATAAGTTCAGTTGTTTAGGTGTAACCTATTGTTAGAGTACGACCATATTGTCAATTATTTTTGCTTTATCGGTAGAATGCCTCCAAAAACACCAAAAGTTGCAGTACTGAACCTGAGGTTCAACAGAGGTTCTGTTTTTGAACCACCAGACCCCCCCCCCCTCTTTTTTGGGACATAGAAAACAATTACTACACTATAAGTTGCAATATTTCCCACCCACCAGAATCTCTTTCTCACCTAATCACTTTGTGCTTTGTGCTTTTCGCTGCCATACACCTTATTTAGCCTCCAGGATAAGGTGCTAACTGTAAACTGACTTTCAAATAACTCATCACGGATAATCTCAGCCACACACCATGCTTCAGTGAGCACAACCTATCTTCAACCTATCCTTAAGTGTGATACTCAAGGTGTTAGTGTATGTGTGGGGTTATTCCATAAGTGAGATTGAGTCAATACACACAACACACGCACACAAACACACACACACACACCACACCCACACACAAACACACACACCCCACACACACGCATACACTCACTTGCCTAGTCAGAAATGGGAGCATCAGGCTTGCAATTGGGCCTCTGGGTGATGAGCCTGTAGACTAATTAAAAGATATGAGATCTAGCATATGGGCTGAGTTCTTCCTCTCCACCTGACACTTCTCACCTCTATCCCTATGCTGGGATTTTCATTAGCTCTTAATCATGGCCTATTCAGCTGTGCATCACACTGCAGTTCAAGTTGTGTTGTTCATGTAATATGACTCTGTGTGATATAATATATAGTGATTTTTAATTACTTTCTTGTTTTATCTACCTATCTATTGCATTCATTTTTTAATGAAAATGGAATTAACACTATTTACAAGTCTAAATACAAATTTGTCAAAATACTTTTGAAGGCCACTTTTACTCCATCTTATAACAAATTTAAATAAAACAATACTGATTTATTTATTGTGTGCTGTCTCTAGTCATGTTATCTGAATGATGACACAGCCCAAGATCTGTGTCTAATCCTTGAATGTTACATGTAGACATGCATGTGTGTGTGTTTGGTTTGTTGTAGCTCTGTGGATTATTGATACTGCTGGCCTGATGCAGAATGGCTTCGCAGTCTGTGTGCTCCAGGCTGTTAATCACTGCCAGGGGCCACGTGCCACTCAATAACTACATTTAAACAAATAAATTACCTGGGCAACACATTTTTATTTTTTTTTTTGTTTTTTTTTTTCTTTTGGGTAAATATGAAGAGTGGGAGGCATGTTTAATACTCAAAATTAGATTGTAATTAGGGAGAAAGAATTCCACCCCATACAAAATTACCTATCGGTAAGCCCCTCCCCTCGAACACAGATGAACCAATGGCAGTCGAGTATCAGTTGCACGGAGAGCGGAACTCAGACATCTTTAGGTTTCAGCGCCATAGAGAAACATTGGAAGATCCGAAGTGCTCATCGGTTTGATGGTGTTTATGCTACAAAAATGAAAAAAAACTATGTGCGTGTGGTACTTGTAACACTGATTCCATGTATCCTGAGAGGATGGGCAATAGAATTTATTTGATTACATTTCCTAAACCCACACAAAACAGAGCAAAATGTCTCCAATCCCAATGAACACAAAAACGTTCATTTTCTGGTTGTCATACACTCATTAAGTTACTATTTTCATCTGCTCAAGCAGAATATTAATGTCATGTTGTGCTTCAGCAAAGTATCTCTGGCTAAAACTAGCTAACGTTAAAGTTGTCCATGAGTGAGTCCATGCTATTACAAACCTAAATAGCGAACTGTTCTCACATCATGTACAGTGTAGGTCAAAAACACATAAACGGAGGTCTACATTTCAGTGCCTCTCCATATTAAACTGGTTAAATGTACATTAATTTAATCATACCCTGCGATACATGAACAGTGTTGATCCTGGATGTTGTCATCTGTGGTCGTGATGACCGTTATATGAATATTTTATATATCCCTCCATGGAATATTTAATTCCCACTTTAATGGTGGCCCTTCTGTGTCCATAATTGTGCAAAAACATTGTGGGACAAGGTTTTCACACGGACAGCTGTACATTGTAAGAGAGGAGCAATACTCTGTTTGTTTGGGGGGGGGGGGGGGGGTGCTTACCACTTGGTCAATTTTTAAAAAGTAAATAGAAATACTAACACAAACAAGGTTAACCTGATATACGCAAAATACTGTTTTTAAATGTTATTTATTTATTTTAATCAATCTATCTAACTCTATCTATCTATCTATCTATCTATCTATCTATCTATCTATCTATCTATCTATCTATCTACCTATCAAGTCTTTTTGTTGCTGCGACAGCTGCTCATCGTGTAGCGTCTGGACCACCCAAACACAATATATATTTTGTTAGCTAGATTCACAATACTTGTAACACCCCAGGACGCCAGAACAAGACCCTGGGTTCATGGTAACCCGATACATTTACAAACTTGTGGAATGCGAGCCGACTACTTAGCTGCATTCTCCAGAAACAAAGGGACACAAAGGCACAGGAGAAATGGACTTTTCTACTAATTAATTCATAGGAAAACCTTCTTTGAATGAACACTCATTTTCTTCAGGCCATTGTGTGTATTATTGCTGTTTTGTATTTAATCTGTTGTATTATAGACTTTTTATTCATGCTTACGATAAACCACTCATTCATATAAGTAACTATTTCAGGTCTAGTATCTATGAATTCGCCTTCTAATGATCGAAACAAGCGTGTATATTATATGCTGATACCTATGCAACCTATTGATGTTCTAATAATCTGTACTAATTAGTGCCTCAACACTCCAGCGAATTACAAATGCAAAATACCAGGCTTACAGACAAAGAGTCATAAAAATACCCAGTATTTCCAACCTCCCGCTTGGGATTCAGCTTCCGCAATTGGACGAACACCCCCCACAAAATCTTGAGAGGCGTGAATCTCTGCAGGCTTAAAAGGCCACACTTCAAGAGACCCGCCCAGTCGGTGGTTCGGTCAAATGCTAAGATGAAGATGTGAGAAAACGCTCCAGGATACCAAAGCTTGTGCCAGGCTTCGGCCTTGTCTTTTCCATTCACCAAAGATTCTCTGACTCGAACTGGTTCTTTTTCATCAACCAACTCCAGCAAGATCTTGGGGCCTTAAGATTGCATCAGGAATCTTTTTCAGACATACGCAAGTATCAAAATTAGTCGATTTAATTGATGCATTAAGAATCAGTTACACCTTTTTACAAAGGTGAGTCTGAACTAAGAATCTGACGCTTCCCTCAAGTGTAGATCTGCTGAATATGCAAATAGTTCCATAAATGTCATTCCTTATGTCTCTTTCTTAGTGCTAAACTTTAACCCTTTCCTATACCAACTGTATGTGGTGTGTGTGTATGGGTATGTTAGACCGGCTTAATGTGTTTAAGTAGTATGTTAGACTAGTTTAAGTGTTTATGTAGTTAATAAAACTTTACTTGTATCACGCTTGACGTGTTCATTGTTTACTCATAAACGGAGTCAATAATCATGCAGATTTACGTTAAAAACTTATAGAATTGTACAGTAAGAAAGTTATTTCCTTGAACCAGGAAATTAACGTTCTTAGAATTGAAAAGACGGTTGACCCTGAGTGGTCAGCTAAATACAGTATCTACAGCGGATCTAAAATATGAAAAGTTAATTATAACTAGTTATGGTTAAATATTCATATTTCCCATGAGCTGATTCACTACAGATTTTGGTGGAGAGAATGCGGGAATGATAAAACGAAAGTTATGAGTTTAAACACTGGCAACTTAAAAGTGTGGGCTTGATAGCCCAGGTTAAAATAGGACATGACTTCAGATGCCCTGTAGTGTCCCTATTTGCTGGCTTGTTTAGATACAGATAAAGTGGGGGTTTGAATTGGTAACGCTATTATAATTGTGAGAGTCTTTATGTATTTCATGCTTAATGGCATCGGTGTAAGGTTAATCTGATTTTAGCAAAGAAACCCTAATTCCAGTATTAAAGCATAAATCTGTCCTGACAAAACGTAAGTCTGAATCTCAGCTCAGCGGAATGTCCAAACTGTACCATAATGTAATAAGCTTTAGTGAAGAAATCACAAAATTGCAGTATTGTTTAAATTGATTCGTTGAAGAAGAAATCTCAGTACAGTTATATCAAGTTAGATGTGAGCGCTGCTCCCCTTTCTAAAGCATAAAGGCCTTATAGTTTATAATAGATTGAAGCAATTCATCTACACTTAGACTGTATATATATAAGCCGAGCAACCTGGTGGTCATTACTGTGTTTCACTCGCTGAGTGAAATTAAAGGTGTAATACTGTACTTTAGTACTCATATGTGAGGCAAACATAACTACATATATGTTTTAACCGGTTTTAACTTACAGTAAACCCGTTTTGTAATTCTTTAAACAAGTGCAAGAAGTTTGTTACATTAGAGAAGCAATCACAGAAGTGCTTATTTAATGCAACAAATCTTGAAGGACTGAAAGCACCACATTCTAAAACTGTGACTGTTTAACATATACAGACATTAAACTGCGTTAATTACACTGGAATGCATTGGTTACCGTGACAACAACTTGTCACCGGAAGTGCTAACGTCACATAGCACAAAACACCATGTTGTAAACAAACCACTTGAAGCAGCTAAGCTAACACGACTTAGCATAGTTCATTTTAGGCTAAGCCTACTCAAATAGCTTTAACAATTAGGGGTAAACACTCTTTAATTGAAGCTTTTAAAAACAGCATGTGTGTATGCAGTGTGAAGCAATTTGAATTTAAACTAATCCCTCGTTTCTGATTTTTCCATCTCTCTTCCTTCTTTTTCTTCTTTTTCTATGTTTCTCAAATCTTCAATTCGTCTCAGCGAATTTAACTTTCTTAGATGTATCCTTCCTGAATGCTTTTGCTTAGTTACTAGTTAATTAAATCTATATTTAATTAAATCTTAACTGTCTATCTAGGAAAGACTCATTGAGGTATTGGGTGCTTTTAGTAACACACTAATCACTAGTGCTGCTATTTGTCCCTAATACCAGAATGATTACCTTGTTTAGTTAATAGCAGTCAGCTAATTTTAAAACCATTTACATGTTATGCCCCCTTTTGTTCTGATGTTCTCTCTGAACCTCAAAAGGAAACAGAGACATTTCTATTTTTGATTTGTTATTTTCAAAAATAATCAGCATAATCTGAATAGAAATGTTCTCCTTTTCCTTCTGCTTTTCCCCTTTTCTCCTTCATACCTCAGAGATGAAGCCTGTTGGGGAACCGTCAGCAAATTCTGAGTGATAATTGACAATCTTGAACCGTAGTCTTAAATCATCAATCAACTCCTGTTACGTCCGATGATTCAAACCTACATTTCATCTCTCTATTGACTGGGGAGTGAGGCGCTCATTCCCACGTCATATTCTTGTTTTGTGTGTACATTTCTGGGTCTGTTGGCATGGCTTGACCCAAGGAACATTGCTAGCCCATGTAGATACAAATACATCGACATTAAAAGAAAAGAAAGTTGAAGAGAACATTTCACCCCATTTCAAAAAGGGCTTCTGAAGAACTCGACTTGTCAGTTCTCAGTTCAGACTCATCTCAAATGGCTTTAAATAGGTTTTAAAAGCAGGAATTGTGACGTTCCTCAAGCTAAGGAGGCCATTTTCCGGCTTCGTCTCGTCCCTGCCCTCTAGGGGTTGCTCTTTGCACACAATGTGTGTGGCATTTTTTTGCGAGCTAAATCAGGACCGCTTTTTTCACCCCTAAGAAACAAGCTCTGAACACACAACATCAAGCATGCAGTGTTACCGGGGGGAAGGGACCTGTCGCAAATCTCAAACTCCACCCATTGGCTGCTACAATAACGCTAGATTTCAAGAAACTGCTACGAGCGTCCAAACGGCCCAGACCCGCTGTCGAGAGATGACTGGGAAGCTCTTCTGGTCAACGGGGCCAAGGTTGGGTCGACCAATGAAGAGGGAGGAAAAAGCTTGAACCAGCCAATAACCATGTTGGACATGTCCAGATCATCTAAAAGTATCTGAGCGGCTCCCATGAAGGATTTGTGGTCCATACGTCCATAGTCTCCCCACACAATGATCTACGATGGAAAGAAAATAAAGGGTCATCAATATCAAGCCACATCACAAAAAAAAAAGACAAAAATTAGTTATAGACCAAGGCCATGCCTCGTTTTTTTAAAGCTAAGTTAATATATTGTAAAAAAGGTTTTGATTTAAATGTATTAACATGTATTACCTTATGTTATTATGCTCATATCATTTATTCAGTCATTAAACTACTATATATGGCAGGCGGTATACATTAAAAATATATTTTTTCAACAAATAAAACCATTTTATATTTAAAAGTTTTTAAAATAAAGTATTATATAATGAATGATTATCTAATATATATATATATGATATATATATATATATATATATATATATATTATATTATATATATATATATATAAA
>JADLZN010010347.1:0-41663 GCA_018155175.1 Sinocyclocheilus anophthalmus
CCCATTGGGCAAGCCCATCTTGAGAGGCATGAATCTCTGCAGGCTTTAAAGGCCACACTTCAAGAGTCCCGCCCCAGTCGGTGGTTCGGTCATAAGCAAAGATGAAGATGTGAGAAAAAACGCTTCAGGATATAAGCTTGTGCCAGGCTTCGGCCTTGTCTTTTCCATTCATCAAGTTACTCTGACGAAAACTGGTTCTTTCTCATCAACCAACGTCAGCAAGATCTTGGGCCTTAAGATTACATCAGGAATCACTTTCAGACAGACGAGACTTGCAAGTATCAAAATTAGTCTTATTAATTGATGCATTAAGTATCAGTTACACCTTTTTACAAGGGTGTGTTTGAACTAAGAATCTGACGTTTCCCTCTGGTGTAGATCTGCTGAATATGCAAAGGGTTCCATAAAATTCATTCTTTATGCCCCTTTCTGTGCTGAGTTAAACTTTAACCCTTTCCTATACCAACTGTATGTGTGTGTGTGTGTGTATGTAGGATGTTAGACCAGTTTATGTGTTTATGTAGTATGTTAGACTATTTTATGTGTTTATGTAGTTAATAAAACTTTACTTGTATCACGTTTGACGTGTTCATTGTTTGCTCATAACGGAGTCACTAATCATGCAGATTTACGTTACAAGCTTGTAGAATTGTAAAGTAAGAAAGTTATTTCCCTAAACCAGGAAATTAACGCTCTTAGAATTGACAAGACAGTTGACCCTGAATGGTCAGCTAAATATCTACAGCGGATCAAAATATGAATAGTTAATTATAACTAGTTATGGTTAATTATTCATATTTCCTGTTGTGAGCTAAATTCGCTACACAGTTGAGCAACTAGAAGCCTGTATTAGACAAGAATGGGACAACATTCCTATTCCTAAACTTGAGCAACTTGTCTCCTCAGTCCCCAGACGTTTGCAGAGTGTTATAAAAAGAAGAGGGGATGCCAAACAGTGGTAAACATGGCCTTGTCCCAAATTTTTTTAGATGTGTTGATGCCATGAAATTTAAAAACAACTTATTTTCCCCTTAAAATTATACATTTCTCGTTTAAACATTTGATATGTCATCTATGTTTTATTCTGAATAAAATATTGAAATTTGAAACTTCCACATCATTGCATTCTGTTTTTATTCACAATTTGTACAGTGTCCCAACTTTTTTGGAATCGGGTTTGTAGTATGTTAGACTAGTTTAAGTGTTTATGTAGTATGTTAGACTAGTTTAAGTATCACACTTGACGTGGTTCATTGTATGCTCATAACTGGAGTCACTTAATCATGCAGATTTCTGCTACAAGCTTTTGTAGAATTGTACAGTAAGAAGGTTATTTCCTTTAACCAGGTAATTAACGTTCTTAGAATTGACAAGATAGTTTACCCTGAGAGGTCAGCTAAATATCTACAGCGGATCTAAATATTCATAATTAATTATAACTAGTTATGATTAATTATTCATATTTCCCCATGAGCTGATTCGCTACACAGACTTTGCTGATTATTGATAGCCTGTTACATATTTGTGTTTTCCCGTGTTTCCAAGTTGCTTGTTGTCTTGCCTTGCCTTGTGGTTTGACCCTGGACTGCTTATTCTGGATTAAACCTTTTTGCTGTTGATTTTGCTGGTCTGTTTTGACCACTCTTGTAAATAAAGCCTACACTTGGATCCTCAACCCTGTTGTCACGTCCCCATGTTACAGAATAATCAGCCAAACCCGGATCCAGCAACTTTATGAGTGCATCCAGACCAGCAAAGATGAATCCAGCAGCACAAATCATGTGTCTCCATCAAGGAGATCGGCCCATTGATGACTATGTAATGGATTTTGTTGAGCTGGCTCATTTGACCAACATGGAGGAGGTATGCCTCATGATCGTTTTTCGAGGAGGGCTGTCTGAGCCACTTAGTTTGATCATGCCTCACTGAACTTTGGAATCTTATATTGATCTAGCCTTACAATTAAGTGGTTCTCAATTTACTGTGGGTGTTGTGGAGGGGGAACACAGCACTCCTGCAGTATCTCCAATTTCAGTGTCTCATCCCATCATGGCCGCCGTTCCAGAGTCTCATCCCGTCATGGCTGCCGTTCCAGAGTCTCCTCACGTCATGGCGACCTTTCCCAATGCCTTAAGGTCAATTCCAAGGCGTACGAGACTGTCATCCAGTGTGGAGGATCTTCCACTGATGTTGGCCAGAGCAGCGGGCATTCCAAGGCCTCAGCCCTAGTCCTCACAGAGACTGTTCCCCTGTACTCAGTGCTCCCTGTAATGGCAGTCGCCATTCTATGTGTTTGGGTCACACACACCACCGCAGTTCCCCCAGAGGTGGCAGCCTGCGCTGCAGAACCTCCCGAGGCGGTGGCATCCTTTCCAGTCCCTGAGTCCGCTCACGAGCCCGCTTCAGTCCCTGAGTCCGTGCCAGAGACTTCTCCTGTCCATGAGTCTGCCCCACAGGTATCCGCTGCAGAATCTCCAGAGGTGGTGGCACCAGTTTATGAACTCTCTGCCTGCCCTGCCACGGCCAAGTAGGCCGTTCATGAACTCTCTGCTTGTCCTGTTATCGCCAAGAAGGCTGTTTATGAACTCTCTGCTTGTCCAGTCCCAGTCAAGGAGGACGTTCACTAACTCTCTGTCTTTTCTATCCCAGAGACTAACCCTGAACTGTTTTATAAAAAGGTCCCACCAAGCCTCCCACACCCTCCACCTCTGTCTCTGCCAGCTAGCCCCTCAGCTCTGTCTCTGCTGTTCCCTGTCTGTCCCTCAGCTCATGGTTTGTGGGACGTATGCTGTGTGGATTCGCTGTGGGACTTCCAGTCTCCAGCTACATCATGGTTGAGGGATCCCTGGTCTTCGCCTTCAGCCTCTGAGACCCGGACTCCACTTCAGCCCTTCGACCCATCAGCTCCACCTTGGCTCCTGGCTCCCTCGTCTCCACCGTGGCCCATCAGACCACCAGCTCCACTGGGCTCCCTCGTCCCTCCGGCTCCGCCTTGGTCGGGCATCGACCCACCATCGCCTCTGGACTCCACTCCTCTAGCTGCACCTCATCGCTCTGTCCCACCGGCTCCGTTGGACTCCTCCCTCCCCTCGGCTCCACCTTGGTCCTCTGTTGCTCCCGCTCCACCGCAGTCTTCCGGAGCCTCACCGTGCCTCGTCGCCTGAGCCGTCAGCTCCGCCATGGCCTCGGTCATCTGCTCCGCCTTGGCCCTCCGGATTCTCTCCGTCTCTGCCCTGGGCTCCTCTTCCAACGGCTCCGTCTCCATCAGTCGGGGCCCTGGTGGTGACAGCCCTTCTTCCACCATGGCTCCTCCCTCCATTTACTCCACCGTGGGCCTCCATCATGGCTGCGCTCTGCTGGCTTTGCCTCAGTCCCAGTTCCCCCACTTCCACATGGACCTGACCCTCCATCCCTCCCCCTATTTCGCCACCACTCCATCTCCCTCCTGGACTCATTTCTGTTCTCATCTGGGAACTTCTGGAAGCTGCTCCTTAAGGGGGGGCTCTGTCACGATCTCTAGCTGGAGTGCCCATGAACTCCACCAGAGGGCACTCCACCCCTGACTCTTGCCACTCTCACAGACTACATTTCCCATAATCCTTTGCCGGACTCATCATCACTTATTGCATTCACCTGTGTCTTGTTACCTCCATCAGTCACACTATAAAGGTTGCACTCATCCACACACACTTTGCTGATTATTGATAGCCTGTTACGTCTTTGTGTTTTCCTGTGTTTCCAAGTTCCTTGTTGTCTTGCCTTGCCTTGTGTTTTGACCCTGGCCTGTTTATCCTGGATTATATACCTGTTTGCTGTTGATTGGCCTTGCCTGTTTTGATCACTCTTGTAAATAAAGCCTGCACTTGGATCCTCAACCGTGTTGTCACTTCACACATTACACCACACATTGTGGCAAAACCCGTAAGAATTTTGAACACATATATTTTGAAGAACAAACAGGTTAGCCATTGACTTCCATAGGTTAATATATATTTATTTTTATATATAGATATATATATAATATATCATATATATAGATATATGATACTTTGAAAGGCTATGAATGGCTATCAGCAACTGTTTAGTTTTTCAAATGATCTTGTGTTCAACAGAATACATAAATTCATACAGGTTTTGAACAACATGATGGGGAGTAAATGATGACAGAATTTTTATTTTTGCATGAACTATCCCTCTAAGCCTGAATCTTTAAGGTACATTTTATTTTTCTTAACTGCCAAGACTCAGTCTTGCAATTGTTCTATCAGATATGTTTTTTAAAAAAGTGAAATTTTCTATGACAGGTTAATCCAATTCGCTCAAGAAAGAAATTGTAATCTGAGCGCAAAAGGAGAAAACTAATTGGAAGTTTTCAGGAATACATGGAAAAACAGTATGTCCAGCTATAGACAGGCTTTAAAAGCTGCCAGGGTCGAGCATACCTGCAAACTCATTGAAAATAACCAAAACAATCCAAGGTTTTTATTTAGCACAGTGTCTAGATTAACAAATAATCAGACGTTACCCAAACTAAATAATTCTCCTCACAGTTAGTACGTAATGCTTTATTAATTGTTTCAGTGATAAAATAGATAGCATCAGAAATACATTAACAAATGTAGAATCTAAGCATCTTGTATTTCAGCTTCATCATCGCCCCAAAGAAAAATTGTCGTGCTTTACAGTATAGGACAGGAAGAGCTAAAAAAATATCAATAATATAAACAAACAACATGCTTAAGAGTTGTTACCTGTAGCAGAAGAACCGCTTCTCAATATTTTTAACTCATCGTTATCTCTAGGTCACTTCCCAAAACCTGTCAAGATGGTGATTATTAAGCCTCTTATTAAAGCCGGGTTCAAGCTACAGGAGTTTTAAAATCCTAACCGATTATGAAATCTGTTTGCAGCACCCACATAAGGAGAATCTTCACATCTCTCATTTATGCTCTTCAAATCGAAAAAAACAAGCAACACTACAAGATTTATTAGATTATCATGCCCTAGGGAGCGCCTCACGTGATCTCACACAACAGATCGTCATTAACGTTGCAGCAATGTTTAAAAAAGGTGAGCTTTTACACTTTTTGTCCTTACGGTTGTGGTACGTTTTTGACACAAAACAGTTGCTTTATTGCAAAACATCCACAAGCAGTTTCTCCATCTCCTCTATCTAACGAACCCATACAGCAGCTTGTTTTGCTGACATAATCATATCCGTCATCATCCTGATTTAAAACCTAAATGTTTGATATGATCGGGGTAGCCCCATTTGTGTGCGAGCAGATTGGGAGGTGCCAGATTCGGAACCGACCGAGGTCCTAGACAAGATTTTTTCTCCGATTCTCAGGAGGGGAAAATCTGGGATAAATTGGCCTAAAACTCCTGTAGTGTGAGCCCAGTTTCAGAAACCACAACTAAATCCTATTAAACTGGCAAATTACAGACCCATTTCAAATGGTCCATTTATAAATTTTTTTAAAAAGTTGTGTCTGCTCAATTGTGCTCCTTCCTGCAAAAAAATTATATCTTTGAAGAATTTCTTCACTTCACTGCACTTGTTAAAATTACAAATGACTTGCTTCTTGCATCAGACCAAGGCTGCATCTCATTACTAGATCCAATTCAGGAACTCGAGCGAGCGGCATCGAAACGCAGGCCTGCCTTCAGCGTGACCATGCTCTGAATCACGTGTGTAATCAGTCCAATGGATGTGCAAGATGTCACAGGCGGGGTGACAGTGACCAGGATGCTTAAAAGCACATGCGGTGGATACAGTTGCAGCTTTCTGTCATTCAGTAAGCGCTCTGTGTGTGTGTCAGTCGCTATTTGTTGTGAGTCTTATTTAGTGTTGTTTGTCCTCTTATAAGCTCCATTATGTAAAAGAAGCATTCAGCGTTTCAATGGGGTCATTCCCACGCTGGTGGGCCCCGAGCAGGCTCTAGTAATGGAACAATAAATAAACACTCTCTTGAGGAAGGAGGCCATAGAAAGTGTTCCTCCTCTCTCGAGAGCGTCCGGGTTCTACAGCCGGTACTTCATCATCCAAAGAAGGATGGAAGTTCCTGAGGCTTGCTTTTGGGGGCAGAAGCTTACTGGGTTCTTCCGTTCGGCCTTGCACTCTCACCCCGCACTTTCACAAAGTATGTGGATGCTGCTCTGGCTCCTCTGCCACTCCAGGACATTCGCATACTCAACCACACGTTGACGATTGGTTGATATTAGGAGCAGATGGCGGTTCGGCATCGAGATGTCGTTCTCGCTCACATGAAAGAGCAGGGGTTAAAACTAAACGCCAAGAAAAGTGTTCTTTCTCCATTACAGAGGACCACTTATCTGGGCGTGGTGTGGGATTCGACTACGATGCAGGCATGTTTGTCTCCTGCTTGGATCGAGTCAATCCTCACTGCAGTCGCAAGAATAAGAGAAGGCCAGTCACTCACTGTCAAGCAGTTTCAGATTGCTGGGTCTGATGGCAGCTGCGTCCAACGTGATACCTTTTGGCCTGCTGTACATGAGACCCTTACAGTGGTGGCTCAAGACCAAGGGGTTTTCCCTGAGGGGAAATCCGCTTCACATGATCAAGGTCATGCGGTGATGCCTACGTGCCTTGGAAATGTGGAGGAAACCTTGGTTCTTGTCTCAGGGCCCGGTGCTGGGAGCTCCTTGTCACCACGTAACTCTAGCGACAGACACTAGCATTGAAACACTCCCTCCCGGACCTAAGATATCGCCATGTGTTGGTGTGCAGTTGGTACAGTGCTGGAGTTCCTGCAGGCCTGATTGTCCGCAGGGTTGACCCACTCCACCTTGAAGGTCTACGTGGCGGCCATTGTGGCCTACCATGCCCCTCTCGGTGGCCAGTCAGTGGGCAGACACCCCTGGTTACACGTTTCCTCTGCGGTGCGCTGAGGCTGAGGCATCCGGCCAGAGAAGCTTATGCTAAGCGGTGGATCAGGATGTTATTCCATAGCCTTGAGTTCTCTGATCTCCCCTCTCCGTTGGGGGTCAAGTCTCACTCCTTCTGAAGTTGGCCTTTGTGTGGGATATCCCCGCCAACTTGTCAGGTGCCTACCTGCATTCTGCGCCACTCCTGACTCCTTTCTCTCGCCTTAGCTGTGCTCTTCTACATTAGTCAGGGATTTGTATGTCTGGCGGCGTGGGCATACTCGTTCCCATAGCGTTTCGATGCAGCTCGAGTTCCTGAAGTGGAACGTCTCCAGATTACGCATGTAACCATGGTTCCCCCCGAAGGGAACAAGATGCTGCATCTCAGTGCCATACTTCCAGCATCCCTGCGCCACTACCCTCCACTCGTCGCCACTACCCTCCACTCAGCACTCACACACCTGGACAAAAAAGACTCATACGTCAGAATGCTGTTCATAGACTTCAGTTTGGCATTCAACACAATCATCCCTCAACAGATCATTCACAACGGGTAGCTGGGGGGCTCAACACTTCGCTGTGCAACTGGCTGTTGGACTCCCTGACTGGAAGACCTCAGGCAGTTACGGGTCGGCAGAGCCAGCAACACATCCAGCACCATCACAATGAACACTGGGGCACCCCAAGGTGTGTGCTGAGCCCCTCTATTCACTCTGCTGACCCACGAATGCACACCGTCACACAACTCCAACCTCCTTATCAATTTTGCGGATGACACGACTGTAGTGGGGCTCATTAGCAACAGAGATGAGACAAAATACAGGAGCGAGGTGAGCCGCCTGGCAGGGTGGTGCAGAAGCAATAATTGCTCTCTGAATGTGGAGAAGATGAAGGACATTGTTGTTGACTTCAGGAGAGTGCGCACCCAGCATGCCCCTCTGACCGTCAATGGTGTGACTGTGGAGAGGGGGAGCAGCACCAAGTTCCTGGGTGTGCAAATCACAGAGGATCTCTCCTGGACTGACAACACCGCGCAGCACTGGCCAAGAAAGCACAGCAGTGTCTCTACTTCTTCCGCAAACTAAGAAGAGCCAGAGCCCGGGCCCCCATCATGTGCACCTTCTACAGAGGCACAATCGAGAGCATCCTGACCAGCTGCATAACTGTGTGGTATGGCGCCTGCAACGCGTCCTGCCGCAAGACACTTACGCATAGTGAGAGCAGCTGAGAAGATCGTTGGTGACTCTCTCCCCTCCCTTCAGGACATCTAAAAAACCCGTCTCACCCGCAAAGCCCTCTGAATTGCAGGTGATCCCACCCACCCAACACACAGCCTCTTCAGTCTGCTGCCATCAGGGAGGAAACTGCGGAGTCTCCAGGCCAGGACCAACAGACTGAAGGACAGCTTCATCCATCAAAGCTGAACTCCCTCCCGACCATGCCCCACCTCCCCTCTTTTGCCTTACGCACCACTGAACTCTGACCCTCTGATGGACTCTCCCACTCCCAAATACACACACACGGTCACTTTAATCAGTCGAAATAAGCTCTTTTGCACTACAAATCATTGTTTTTTGCACTACAATCACTATATCTGCACTGTTTTACTTTTACTGGTTCGCACTCTATCTGCCATATGCCTTGTGCTTTATATATATATATATATTTTTACATTTTACCTTATTTGTATAATTGTATAGTTTTATTTTATATTTAAATCTGTATCTATCTGTATTTATGTTATATGTATGCACCAAGGGTCTGAGAGTAACGCAATTTCAATGCTCTGTGTGTATGTGCTGTACATGTGGAAGAATTGACAATAAAGCAGACTTGACTTGAGTGCTTACTTCATTTCCCAGAAGCTGCCGCTGTATCCACCACACGTGCTTTTAAGCGTCCTGGTCACTACATCACCCCGCCCATGACATCTCGCCCATCCATTGGACTGATTACACACGTGATTCAGAGTGTGGTCACGCTGAAGGCGTTCCCATAGCATTTCGACGCAGCATCTGTTCCCTCGGGGAATGTCTTCGTTCCCTCCTTCAGGGAACGAGGGTAACCATACGTAACCGAGATGTTCCCTTTCAGTCTGTCACTCTCGACGTCATTGGGATTCCTTCCAATGCGCCACAGGTGCTGCCCCCTCCAGTGCCCTGTGTAGGCCCCTAGACCCTTCATATAAGGCAGACGATAGGACCAGGCTCTACACAAAGAAAGTTGACCACTGCTGTTCCTCGCAACCCAACAGTAGGACTTCGATAACACTGGGAAAGCGTGCCCTATACATTTGGAAAGGGCATGCTGCGGAGTCTCATGTGGAGTACTCATGTGGAGTAACCCCATTTAATTCCACTCAATGGGGTTGTGATGGGCAGAAATAGCAGCAACATAAACCTTAAGAGTGGAGGGGGACAGCCTACACTCCAACCCTTGCTGCAAGAAGGAAAGCACGGCTCTGACCGAACATCTCCGGGGGTCCTCCCAGTGGGAGGAACACCATTCGACGAACAGGTTCCACTTCAAGCGTAGGCACTTCTTGTGGATGGAGCTCATGCTGAAGAGATAGTGAGAGCTACCTCCTGGGGTAGGTCACTTAGAACCTCCGTGTCCCGTCCAGGGACCACACATGGAGTTTCCACAGGTCTGGACGCAGGTTCCAGAGGGTGCGCCATCTCTGAGAAAGCAGATCCTTCCTCCGAGGAATCGGGCAGGGAGGGGCTGTCGCGAGGAGTATGAGTTCCGGGAACCAGGTCCTGTTGGGCCAATATGGAGCCACTAACAGGACTTGCTCCTCGTCCTCCCTGATCTTGCAGTGTCTGTGGCGAGCAGGCTCACTGGGGGGAACGCATATTTGCGCAGACCCCGGGGCCAGCTGTGTGCCAGTGCATCTGTGCCAAGCGTTGCCTCGATTAGGGAGTAGAACCACTGGCAAACAGGTCTGCCTGAGCAACCAGTAACATCTCCAGATCAGCTGAACCGCTGGCGGTTGGTGAAGTCTCCACTCCCCTGGAAGTGCCCTCGGAGACAGATTCTTGTAGGGTGCCCCGATGAACATTCCTGGATGATGGCTGGCTCAAGAAGGACCTCAGATGCTTTAATTCCAGAAGAGGAGGTGGAGGGGGTGAGTTGCGAAGTGGAGGGGGAGCGTAAACACTTGCCAGTTGATTACGCCGGTACTGATTCACTGTATTGGTCAGGGCGGACCAGTAGTCTCGGGCCCCAGGTGCACTCCCGCAACTCGAGACAATTGAGATCCAATGCAGTTGAGGAAGTCCGCACCGACTGGCAGGTTCCTGGGTGAGGCATGCCTCTGGCTGACCAAAGCAAATCCATGCCGAGGAGGGAAAAAGAGTCTCACGTTGGCAAGAGTTTGCTCTGTCCGGTTGACCAAAGACCCAACTGGCTGAGATGTCTGAGCACCAAGTCCCTGTGTGCGCACAACTGATCGCGAGACTGTGCGCGTATGAGCCAGTCATCGAGATAGTGAGGAGGCGCCCCACCCCCTGGTTCTCAAAGGAACAAGTTTGCCCCGACTTTGGTGAAGAGGCGAGGGACAGTACAGCCGAGGGCGAGCATCTTAATGATAGCCCCGACCCTTGAATGCGAACTGCAGGAATGGCCTGTGCCGCTGGAGGATCGAGACATGAAAGTACGTGTCCTTCAGGTCGATCGCTGCAAACCAATCTTGGGGACAGATGCACTCGAAAATGCGTTTCTGCGTCAACATCTTGACCGGCAGGTTGTGAAGTGCACTGTTCAAAACTCGCAGATCCAAGATCGGTCATAACCCACCGCTTTTCTTGGGCACAATGAAGTAAGGGCTGTAAAACCCCGACCTCATATCGGCTGGAGGGACCGGCTCTATCGCGTCCTTCGCCAGCAGGGCTGCGATTTCCGCACACAAGACAGGGGCATCGATAGCCTTGACTGAAGTGAACCGGATGCCCCTAAACTTGGGGGTATGCCGGGCAAACTGAATCGCGTAGCCGAGTCTGAAGGTCCACAGAAGCCACAGAAGCCACAGAGATGGACTGCGGCGCGCTAGCCAGACTCTGAGAGACCATGCCAACGGAACCAGCGGGGCCACCGACGTACCCGCGGTGGGGCAGCGTGGTGGAACACAGGGACCCGGCCCGGGGCCTGTGATGGCCTGGCCTGTGATGGCAGGGGGCGGGGTCTGGGTGCGAAGTGTAACACTCACCTGACTCTAAATGCAGGAGCCCGGCTTGAGGCTTGTGACAGCCCGGCGTGTGACGACATGAAATGGGGACTCGAGTGCTACAGCCCTTACCTGGTTCCACAAATGGGCAGGAGGGGTGCTCTTGGGCAACCCACTGCTGCCCACTGGCAAGAGAGGAGGAAAGAAGTTATCCCGTGATGCACGGTTCACCACTCATTTTGGGCAGAACAGAAACAAAGTGAAACTAAATATTCTTCACCCGGCCCTCCTCCAGGGGAGGGAGTGGTGCGGTCACCATCTCTTGGACTAGCAGCTCCTCCATTTTGGGGTCGCTCGTCTCTGGCCCTTACCACCTGCATTTGACGCAGGCTTTGGCGGGGACTGACGGGTGGGGCTGTCCTTCGCGAGGATTCAACGATGCTGCCTGGTGGAAGGCTGCTGCCGGGGTGGAAGCAGCAGGTTTCCTCTGGCGCATAATGTGGGATACTGGTGGTGCCCTCTGTCTTGGGTGTCTGAGGGGTGAGGAACTCCCTCTGGGGAAGCCCTCACCGTGATCCTCAAATCACCTCCGACTCCACCGGACGCAGCGCCGTCCCGGGTACCGTAACGAACGCTGGATCGCGGCAGAGGCAGAGGGACCCCTCCACGTTTGACGTAACGGAGTCTTTCATGCAACTCCGAGACAGTCATGTCCCCACAAATAGAACATGCACCATCCACGAACGCTTCCTCAGCGTGCTTAACGCCCAGCGTTCCTGACCATCCTGATGTGCCAGGAAACGACCACATCCAGAAATGCACGGGTGATAAGACATCTTTAAAAAGACATGATCACCCGTGTTGCTCTTTTAGAGATTGCTCTTATTGCTGAAGCAGGCAGGGGAGCTGGCCACCACACACTTCAAGTGTGGCTGTCTGCTCGAATGACGATCTTTTTTTCTCTCCTTGAGACCACTGCTGCAACGCCGTAACGCCCGCACTCGTCTCTTGCAATCACTTGAAGAGGAGAGCAGTAGTGATGCACCACCACTCAGCTCTGAAGCGAAAAGATGAATTAATGTGGTGCACCTGCTGCCTCTTATACCCGCACTGCGGGGTGTGGCAGCCAGATGCGAAATCCGCATACCAAGATCGAATTGGATCATTTGTTAAACCGAAGTGGATTGGTCTCCCTGGCAAGATCCCAATTTGTCTGTGACCGACTGAAAGGGAACCATGGTTACATGTGTATCCTGGATACGTTTTACTTGATCTTAGTGCTGGTTTGAACTAAGATCATGACAACTCATGATCCAATTAAAAACTACTAAGGTATTCAAGGGAGGAAAACAGCTATCCCATTTAGAAACATTGCCAAGTTACGAAACATGGTACCTGTTTCTGATGCAGAAAAGCTACTTCATGCATTCATGACCTCTAGAATGGACAATTGTAATGCACTGCTAGGTGGTTGACCTGCATCCTCAATAAACAAGCTACATGTAGTCCAAAATGCAGCGGTTAGAGTCCTTACCAGGTCAAGAAAATCTGATCATATTACCCCAATTTTACAGTATCTACACTGGCTACCTATTAAGTTCCGTATAAGTTACAAAATATTACTACTTACTTTTAAGGCCCTTAATGGTTTAGCTCCTGCGTACTTAACTAGTCTTCTACCACGCTACAATCTCGCTCCCTAAGGTCGCAAAACTCTGGGACTTTTGGTAGTACCTAGGATAGCAAAGTCCACTAAAGGAGGTAGAGCTTTTTCGAAATTTGGCTCCCAAACTCTGGAATAGCCTTCCTGATAATGTTTGGGGTTCAGATACACTCTCTCTGTTTAAATCTAGATTAAAGACTCATCTCTTTAGCCAGTCATTCACATAATATATCTCATAACCTTGTACTTAAATGCAAATTATCATTCTTTGCTTAGTTTGAACACATTATAATTTTTTGCTTGGTTTGAACAACAGCTACGCTAATTTTTCTCCATTTGTTCTCTATTTCTGCCCACAGGATTGACTTCCGAGGGTAACTGAATTACAAAAAGGCTTCAGTCGGATCAACCCCTTACAAGATCTGAGTGACTAAAACTCTGAGGAAGAGTGATAACAAACCCTGAATCCAACATGACAAAACTACCAAATTTTCTGTGAAGCTGCTTTGCAATGAATTCTATTGTGAAAAGTGCTATACAAATAAACGTGAATTGAAATTAACTGAATTTTGATTCGCTTATTTTTTCAAATCATTTGAATTTATTAACTGATTAGTGTATTGATCCATTCAGTGATCCATTATGTAGGTTACATCGGTACGCCAGCAGGTTGTGGCCAGTGAGTTTCTTGTTGGGTATAATGAATAAATCCTTGGCTGTTTCTGAAATTGCATAATCTCTAAGCAGGTCCTTCTTTGTAATAATTAGTTACTTAGCAATCATAATAATATTATGCTTTGAACGTGTATAGTATGTATGTTCTACATTTGTCATGTTGTCATTGTCATGTTAACTACCAGCATCAGTTTCGTCACTTCACTGTCTTTCACAAATCTTCTCCCGTGGTCTCATGGGACAGTAAAGTGTCCATCAGATGTGCATTTCAGAACGTACAAGTAGTATGTAGGTCATCCAGGGACATGAATACAGACATACTACTTGTTAACATCTGTATTATCTACTATAAAGTAGGGAAGTATGTGATTTCTGAAGCAGCCATTGTGTTATTCGCTCAACAAATTAGTTGTTCACAAATACTCTTTATCCTTTATTTTTCCAGCTGAAGAATGATAAAAACATTGACAGGCAATAAGAATCTATTTTTAATATACTTGAAAATTTAAAGTGGCAGACATAACTACTATAATGAACAGAATGCTATCATGCGTTGATGTACACGGGTAATATAGTTAACTTTATAATAGTTATCTTTATATTTATTGTTCTTGGTGTGAAGGGCCCTTAAGAGACACAGAAAATACTGTTTAAGCATTATAACCATATTGCCAAAATGTTTTTTTTTTTTCTTTTTTGCAGGGGTGTGACTTCTATCAAACCATAAAACAGCAGCCTAAATAAATGAATCATGTGTTTTAGTAACATTTTTAAACTGTGTTGGGAAACGATTTACTATTGCATTGTTTATGATTTACATTTTGCGCTGTTCACATAAGCAGTGCATTTCCAATAGACTAATCACAGTTAACGTTATTTTAATTGTGTATGGCCATCAGTCATTTCTCCACATTCATAATTGGGGATTATGCTTTGTGCACACCTATTAAACATGCCTTAGTGCTTCACTTTTTTCATGGAACAGCTTTCCCTCCTCTCTTATTGTTGTTACTGGCACTGTTTCCATGAAGAGCATTTTAGTATTTTCGTTACTGATTAGTAGGGTTTTTGTTAAGATGATTTTCTTACATTTGTACTGACTGATTCACACTCTCAAAAAAAGAAAAAAAAAGAGAAAGAAAGAAAAAAAGAAAAAAAAGGCACATATTCCTGACCCTGTTGTGCATGCAATTTGAAATTTTGAATCAGTATATAATTAATGTTTTTAAATTGCAATTAAAAAAGCTGCAGATTATAATTATTATATTAAATAATATATAATAACATTATTATTATTATGGAATACAAATGTTAATTAAATAAATATTACTAAATATTAAAAATTCTTACTAAAAAACTAAATGACAATACTAAATGATACAATTGCAATAAGTAAACTGCCAATACTAGCATTATGTGCCCTTTTTTTTATTTCTTCATTTCAAACATTTTAAACAGTCAAGCTGTTATTTTGTTGGAAACCGCAGGGGGGGGGGGGCCCTTAAAACTTGTTCTTTGTTGTCAACAGGCGATTTATTAAGAACTATTAGTACGAGTTTGTGAGAATGGTTGGTGCACATTCTGGTCCCAAATGCACGGTACAAGCAATCAAACTAAGAGACATGCTGAGTGGTGGGAAGAATAATGAACGAGGCACTTTGAAACACTGAAAACAAGTAAATACTATATTTATTAAATTAAACTGCAGCCTACGCAATTTGATAATCACACTAATCCATATCGCGGTTTCGATTTCCCATGCAGCCCTATTTTATAGCATTACTTCAATCATGTTTATTCATCTGGTAGTGAGGTAACATTTAGTGCTTTGTCTATATGCTTATGAGCAATAGTTCATTTCAGTACATTACATGACTTTGAACTGCTTACTTTGTGGTTACAAAGACAGAGTTGTGATTAGTAGTTTCAAGTAGGCTAATATATTAACATTACATCAGTTAATTAAATAAACAGGCAGGAACTGTAAAACTGTAAAATATACCCTGTTTACATGTTTTTGTGAAATTTTCTGACATGGATAAAGATAATCTTACCAGCTTTAATATTGGCTTAATATGAAGCTTGGGCTACAACCAAGCTCTAAAAAAATCCAACCACAAGCTTCTGCTGGCTATCTGTCTTCATTAGTTGCTTCAAAGTTTAATCACACATCAGTGCTTGTGCCCGCACATTGCAGAACACTTGAAATCCTCATGTCATATGCTTCATATTGTTACTGCACATATTTGCAATGCAAGTCTATTTGTATGAGACAGCAGGAGCAGCTTTTATTGTATTTTTAATCAGTGCATTGCTTTAAAAAGGCTTGTCCTGGCACTAAAGCTAGACATCTATTTGAACGTCTGCAACATACTGTATATACTGCAGAACAATGTTAACGCCTTACTGCACAGTAATCATATTTAGTCATTCAAAATATGATTAGTTCATTGACTCATTTTAAAATGTATCCATATTTCAGCATATTGAAATGACATGTTTGTTTATGGATAAAGAAATACTGTTTTAATTTGTTTGCACAATGGTCAGAATACATTTCATGCATTACTTTGACTTTGGCCTTAATCCACATGACTTGGTAGTCTGGAAGCAGTATTTATTTATTATTTTTTTTCTTTTTGCAATTGCACCACAGAAGTTATCCCTTCATTTTGCTTCATTTAACTTTTGACTGCAACTGGCTCCCAAGCTCTTGTTCAAGCTTATTTAAAGATGGAAAGCCCTTTGATACACTTCTCATGTTTTACAGTATTTACATCCACATTATTTCAAGATATATTTTCATCTGCATTTTATTAGAACCTAACATTTTTAAGCATTGCCAGTGTAAATCATTAATTATTTACTCAGCTTGGCCTGCATCAAAATATCTTTCCATTCTGCTGATGCAAAAGATCAAATTAATTTCTCTGATGTCAAATCAGTTCATTCTCAAATACAGTGAAGCAGAGTTACTCAGTATCCCATCCTAACAGGTGACAGAGATCCAAACATAAACTAATTGGGTGTGCAGTGGTCAATCACATCTGCTTCTATTCAGCTGCTCTGTGACTGCTCCTTCCATACACACTGGTGCTGTGAGAAACTAATTTACTGCATAGAGGGGTGGGCAGACAAAGAGAACACTGGTTATATTAGTGATGGATTGCATGTTTTTTTGCATCATTTCAAATCATATTATTTATTATATTTGATTATTAATTATAGATTTGTAGCACCTCAGTATTTGAATGCGCTCTTGTTGCATTATAGTCCTCCAAGTCCTCTGCGTTCTCAAAACTCTGACAATTTGATAATACTAGAATACCAAAATCAACTGCGGGCAGCAGATCCTTATCCTATTTAGCTCCCAAACTCTGGAACAACCTACCTAACATTGTTCGGGAGGCAGACAAACTCTTGCAGTTTAAATCTAGATTAAACGACCCTTCTTATTTAAACGGTGACACATATCACACTAAACATGTTAAAAAAAAATATTAAATCCGTTTTTTAAAGGATTTTAGGTGCAGTAATTAGGTCAACAGGAACCGGGAACACTTCTCATAACACCCGATGTACTTGCTGCATCGTTAGAAGAATGGCATCTATGCTATTATTAGTCTGTTTCATTCTTATTTTGAGGTCACTGTAGCCATACGGATCCAGTCCGTATCCAGCTCAGATGGTGGATCAGCACCTAGAGAGGACATCTACAGCCCTGAAAGTCAGCAGAGACCAGGACAACTAGATGAGACCCAGATACAGATCCCCAGTAAAGACATGTCTCAGAAGACCACAGGAAGCAGTTGAGTCCTCTGCACATGTGACTTTGCTGCAGCCTGGAATTTAACTGATGGTTCGTCTGGTCAGAGGAGAACTGACCACCCGACTGAGCCTGGTTTCTCCCAAGAATTTTCTCCATTTCTGTCACCGATTGAGATTTGGTTCTTTGCCACTGTCGCCTCTGGCGTGCTTAGTTGGGGACATTTCATTTCCAGCGATATTGTTGACTTGTTTGCATAGATACTATTTAAATAGAACTGAGCTGGATGATGAGATTACTGAATTCAATGATGAACTGTCTTTGAAAAATTAGTGTTTACTATTGTCAATTTGCATTATTGACACACTATTTTCCTATTTAATTCTGTAAAGCTGCTTTGACACAATCTGAATTGTAAAGAGCGCTTTATAAATAAAGGTGACTTGACTTGACTTGGTACTATCGTGCCCACTAGCATTTATATAATGTGAAATTTTAAGATGAGTCTAGCAATGTCCTTGAAGATTTCAAGTAGCATTATTATATTTAGCAGACAGATGTTCACATCAATTTATAGTAAAGGAGGGAGCTAGAGCAGACAACATCACAAAAATATGGGTCATAATAATGCAATAACGTGTTCAGTATTATTTTGCATATTGTACTAATTTTGACATTTAGGCACTTTGGAAAATGTATTGCAAAAAATATTTGTAGAAATTGTTAAAAAAAAAAAAAATGTACACGCACATAAACAGAAGGGAGAAAACGAGATATAAAAGAAAACGGAGAAACGGAAAAGGGAAGTGAAATGAAGGTGCTGTCCAAGAGAGAACTTTTAATTATTTTGCATGGCCTGAGACTAAGGATTTAGACATTTTTATGTGATGGCCATACACATAATAGGGTTGTCTGTGGTTCCAAAATTTGTTGTGGGTGTATGACCTGGATGAGTGTGAGATTTCCCAGCCGGAATGGTTGTCCCGTCGGCCCGAGGTGGGCAAGAACCAAAGGGTCCGATGCTTTCGCATTAAGAAAAATTGATAGAATAATATATACTATATAGTTTGTACAACATAAACTCAAACGCCTAAATGAAAATAATTTTGGTTTCACTTGAAGAAATTTGACCAGGGAAAGATATTGGAATTGTAGTAAATGAAATAATATATGGGTAGTGTAGTAATATTAAAAGCACACAAATGTCCAGTGAAAGGAAACCTGCAACATATTGTGTGTACAAAAGCATCCTGCATTAGAAAATATGCACAATTAAGATATTTTTGTGATAAATCTGATTACATGGTTTTTGATAGCATTTTACAAAAAACAATATAAAACAAAGAATCCAGAAATATAAAAAAAGTATATAAATAAAATGGTTATTATAGTTTATATTATTATATATATTGTTGTACAAACTGTAATACATTTGAATTGTAAATTGTTGAAGTCAATTGATTAGGCATTCTTTTGAGTATACAAAAGTTCAATCCAAGTCTATAGGGCCTATGAAAACGTTGTGGGTACTGACACCAACAAGCCTGATAGCAGGCCCATTTAGCATTTCAAAGGCTGAGAATACGGTGTGACTCTCCATGAAAGTAACAAACATGTGCAAACAATATTTTCCCAGTACTTACTTTATTTGTATCAGAGGAATTAATCAGGTGTAATAGCACTTGTGCCACAGCACAGCTATTGCTCGAAATTTTATATTAGATGGCCTGGAGGGGGTAAATACTATATAGTAAAGCACCATATATTATCCTGATTATAGAATTGTTTAGATGATTTCGGCACTCTTGGCTATGCCAAAAGCTAAGCATGCTATCAGAATAACACAATTTGTGCTTCTGATTATGATTTTGATGAATTGGGGGTATGGTTTGGCAGGAAGATACTAATATATCTATATTGAGATATATATATATATATAGATATATAGAATATAATATATAATAAAATTCTATATATATTTTGTTACCTTTCAATGTTTCATAGTACATAAAAAAATAAATATGTCTACAAGGAAGATAAAACTTATTTTCCAATATTGTTCTAATAAACAGAGCGTCTCATTTTCCAGAACTCCTCCAAGGCCTGTTTATTCACTTATTTTACAGTGGACGTTCATTGGAATAAAATGCAACAATTATTCAGACCGCTTTTTCACTTCTATCAGCTGTCACTTGGAAATACACAATTTGGATTTTGTTATTAGATGCCACTGGCGAAGAAGTAAGTGACGAGAGATAGAGACAGATAGAGAGAGTGGGAGAGAGCGGAGAGAGAGAGAGAGAGACAGAAATCTTCCGTATAAAAACAAATTACTCCATTGCTGTCTCCGACATTTTCCTGAGTGCTCATTATGGCACATATAGGAGTGAAAAAAAAAAGCTTTCAGGGAACAAAAGGTGTAACTTGGAGCACAGCATTCATCAACACATAATCAGAATGATGGTGTTATCATCCTCTGAGGCGTGCGTTGTGGCACAAGTATGAGGAAAATAATATTTTACACATCAGCGTTGCACCTCCATTGATACGGGAGCTTAAGAACTGGAGTAAACGCTGGCCCCTGGGGCCCACCTGAACAGGCCCTTTCCAGAAAGATTAAATATGGGTTATGGGATGCTGTCAGATGGGCTGCACAGAACTCACAGTACTAAGAGAGAGTAATTATGACAACTAGCTAGGCGGATACGTTTTTGTCACCGCATCCAATGTATAGCAGCTTTAGGCAGTTCATTTAACTCCATTGAGTTAGACAAGAGACTACAGCACACAATGCCTAAGTCTTTCTTTATTGTCTTCTGTCACAAGCCAACTGTGCATTATGGGCTTGTATTAAAATTCACACCAGTGAATCAACCCAAGCAGTACATGGCACACACAAGCACACATTAATATGAAAACAAGTTTTAATGATTCACTGTAAATTGACGAATGTAATGAGGTTTCTTGTGCTGGTCCTAATGATCTGATCTTATCATTCAACACTGCAGCATTTTATTGATAGCGCCCACAAGCACTTAGTGTTTTCTGCATCTCTGCATCTGAAATCAACGGCAAACCACCAAGCTTTACAAGTCATGTCGATTTCATTGAACCAAGTTGGCTCACTAATCTCTTTCCCATTACCTCACAATGCGGGTTTTGATTTCTCTTGCTGTGTTTAAAAATAACAGCCCATCCACAAGAAGTGTCCCGGCCACATACTGAGATTCAAAGGCTGCCTGCTTTAAAGAAAACGAACAATCCAAGCGTGTCAATCCCAGCAAAATTGCTTGCAAACAGGACAGGAAAAATGTGCTCTGACTACCATGCAAACCCATTATTTTTTGTCTTTACATAGAAATAAAGACTTCAGTTCGGAAACACAGTCAAAAGACACTTTGTATAGGAAAATAACTTTTTATAAAGATTTTCAAAAACAAAAACATTATAGACTGTAAATATGTATATAAAGCGTTCCTAGTCTTTTTTTTATCAGTACTGAAACACCAAAGCATTTTTACATTTCCTTGAATAATTGAGTACAGCATTAACTATGGTCTACAAACCATATCTAAAAGTTTCTCAAAATTGCATAATATCCATGGTAACGACATGGAACATTTAGCATTTCCGTGCACTGTTAGCGGTTTGATAGTGGTTTTGGTCACACAGCGTCTTTATCCGAGTCATTCACAAAGCATGTGCAGGTGTTGAAGTTAATAAAGATCATCGTCGTCATCGCTGGCAAACAACATAATGCTTTCATAGGCTGTTTCAATTGAGTGTAGGCAAATATTCACTTCATCCTGCATGTTTTAAAGTATCGCTTCACTGTTGTGCTTAATAAGTTAACCGCACCAAACAATGTGCATGAGTGAGCTGAACGAAAGATTCAGAATTGAACCGAACTGAATCAAACTGTGTTTCTAACTCGTTTGCCCAATAGTTAGGTAAGAATAAACTCAAAACAGTGATTCCATTTTCAAATCGGGCATTGCTCGTAACGCGCCTTTGACTCGCATTTGAGTAACAACTTTGAGATTTAGTTTCTGATATTTGCCTCTTAATATCTCGCACTGATATTTTTTTCTCATTTTAATCTTCTCACAAACTTCAGTAGAGGAATTTGCTTTTTAAAATAAACTTCAGCCAGCTAACAACTAGCTGTTCTTGCTAGTTTAAAAATGGATTACCTTAAAGATTAGGGTCAGAATTAGCAGTCAGGTTAGCTGCAACACGTCTTCCATACATGCCTCTTTATTGTGACTTTAATCCTTACGGACTTTTGTGATCTAATTTTTTATATGAATAAATACAAATATAAAATGAGAACAGTATTGTATTAATTAGACTGTCAACAGCTTGTGTTACACTGGAGTTTGGGACTTAAAACAGGACAAATAACCTCTATTGGTAATTATATGCATATTTTTTTTTCCTTCACCACACACAAAAACTGGCATACACACACACATCCTTGCACCCAGTAATGAATAGTTATATCATGAGAAACAATAATTTTGTTAATTGTGATATATTGCAATTACACTATTCCTGCCAATGTGTAATTAATTATATATTTACGCAGAAGAAGGGAGCACCCCCGATGTTTTTGAAATAAACAAAGTCAACTGGCCCGTATTAATCTTGATTATCATACTTTAGAACAATGCGCCAGGAATAATTGTATGTAATTATCTGTTGTCTAATGCCTGTGCAGCAACTAATTGAAAATATGTTAGAGAAGGAATAATAATTTCATGTCCCCCGCAAACAAAAGCAAATGCTATTGGCTTACTGTTTTTTTTAGAAATACATACATGACTACTGACCCATCCGTGAAGGAAACTGTGATCAAATACAGGTTTCATATAGGGTTGTGAACAGTTTAATTGCTTGTTGCCATGAAATCGATAGGACACATGTAACCCTGATCACCTACAATTAGAAAAAAAAGAAAGAAATAATTCAACTGACTCACTTGCCAAGAGGAAATATCTACATCTGCTTAACTTTCTCCACTTTAAACTGAACTTGAGATTATAATTTTCAGACTGATCACTTTTACAATTATTGAGCTGCATACCCGCGTTGCTCTCAGCAGAAAATAACCATTCAAGCAGATTGTTTTATCATGTTGCAAGACTTGTAATTTACAATTCACAGCTCTCAGCATTTTGGCCAATTGTAACTTGGTCAGAACTCAAATGCCAGAGTATGTATTCTGTTTAAATCAATAAAAAATTACATATACATAACAGATCTTCAAATTACATATAAATGGTAGTTGTCAGTGCAGTAACAGTCAGTTTAAAAATTGCTAATAAAACAAGAACAAACCCAATTGATTTCCAGCATTGTGATTTCAGTCAAACTCTTTTTTTTTTTTTTTTTGAACCAAGGTGGTGCTAACCTGCTGGTTTTGGCCTACCAAAATATGACATCACTGCAGTGCTCTATAATAAGGATATCTAACAGAATATATTACAAACAACAAATAACTACAAATAAGACTCTGAACATTCTCTCTACATGATTTTTAGACTTTTAGTTGTCTGCTACAGGAAAACCCGATCAAAACATGAAGCCTACTAAGCAAGTACAAAGTTTGTTGGACTTAACTTGGAAATTACAGGTCAAGTTATTATAATAATTTTTCAAATGGAAGTCTTTTTTTCCCTCATCTGCTATAATAAAACAATCAGAAAAATATATATATAGCCTAAGTCAGAACAGGCTAAAGGACTTAGCAAACGTTGGTCTTTATATCTTAAAAAGAGTGATCTCTAGGAGGATTTTGAGTCAGAAGAAAAAAAAAAGCAGGTTTTTTTTTTTTTCATTCAAAATAATCCAGGTTTACACAGTAACAGTTTGTTGGCTGGGAAAATAAAAAAAAGTACAGGGTCACGATAATTACCTTAAACCTGGGACTGGTCACCGTTCGGGGTGCATAGATCTGGGTTTGAGAACTGGATGCAAACAGTGATTACACAGTGTAGGCATTGTATAGATGAAACATGACACTCTCTCCAGTCAAGCCATAGCTCATCCATTATTATCACACCACGTCTAGAGGATCTTAAAGTAATAAAAAGTGCAAATAGGAGGCCATAACGCAAACCCCTGTACTTTATGGTTAGGCAAAGGGACACAGAGCCATTCCCAAAAGAGTCTAACCATCATGCCAAAGCAGAATTACAGTCTCATGCATTCTGCATCAGTCTCTATATGATTGACACAGGGGGGGGGGGGCGGGTACTAAGAGATTAGTGCTATAACTTAGATGAAGTTATGTAGGTGTGCTGTGAACTACTATGCATTTGTTTCAGTGAAATCACAAAAATAAATGAAACCAAATGTATGAGATAATCAAATATGTATTTTAATGACAGCATAGGGCTTTGATACAATATATGTGCAAACATCTTCACATTTTCTTCACATTCCTCTGTACAGTTCAATGATTCAAGGCATCAATATAAGCCACAAAGCACAGTCCCACCTGTGCCCTGATTTTTATTCAACGCAGACACATTGTCTGATGCAAATATTGACCTTTGGGTGCTCCCCAAGGCATGTATTCTGCAGTGTATGATATTGCAAAACATCAACATGCAAATCAATATCAGGCCAGCAATATGTTTTCATGGTTGAGAGCTCCTGTTGGCTAAACAATTACAATTATCAAAGTTCATTCTATAACTGTGGCCATTTTGTAGGGGCCGTTTCTCCAGGCTTCAGCAATTTTAAGCCTTTTGGGTATATTTTATGTTTAGTAATGGCTGTACAAACACTCTCTCTTTCTTTACCCTTTTGATTGCCTCTCTGAAATTAGTAATATGTGTGTTCATAATAAATGGAAGAGCAAAACAAGAGTGTCATGTGTATGTTCCCGTTTAATTCCCGTTTGTCCTTATTTGGTCCTTCCTGTTCCTGTCCCCATTTAGTTCTATTAGTTCCAGGTGTTTCTCATTATTAGTTATCCTCCTCACCTGGCTGCCCCTCGTTATCTGCCCTATTTAAGTTCTAGCCCGTTCTGTTCTCCCTTGTCTGGAATTGTTCATGTCTACCTTTGCTACGTGTGTTTTTATGTTTCCTTGGATATTATTCAAGTCTATAAGTTTGAATTCGACTCTGCGTCTCCTCGTTCCTCGCTCCGTGCTCCTCACAGTAGCGAACCGTGACAGAATTCCAGACCAACAAAAAGTGAGCGGTGTCTCTCCTCCCTGTGTTCCTTTTCTGTTTTTAAAAGTTTTTTTTGGTTTTCCTATTTCTCTCCGCAGCCATGGAAATAGCCGCTTGGTTCTCCACTCTAGCCCGCAGGGATCTTCCCCTCATAGAGTTCGCCTAGGAATTCTGCAGGCTTGCCGCTACTGCGGTGTTGGACAATGCCACAATTAACTCTCTGTTCTGGATCGGGGTCAACTATCATCACCCCGTGAACCTCCCAGACACCACTGGACTGAGCTGGAGAGAAGGGATCCCCCGGTGTCTGGAGAGTGTCCATCCCCGTTCCAGAACCAGCTCGCCTCTCCTACGTCAAGCCCATCGACTGCCGCTGACTCTGCTCTCTTGGACATGGTGCTACCTCCAGAGTTCTCGGCTCCTATCCTCACCCCAGAATCCGCTCCAGAAAGTTCTCCTTTGTCTCCGCTGGTCCCATCCATCTCTTCATCATCCCCTGAGTCTCCTTCATCTCCGCTGGACCCTCCAACCCTCCTTCGTCTCTTGATTCCTCCCCAAGTTAGCCAGCCCTGCACCGCCAGAGCGCCCTCCAGAGTCAGCTCCTCCAGAGCGCCCTCAAGTGCCCCCTCCTCCTAAAATTCCTAATGTTCCCCAAACCTTTTTTTTTGGGGGGTGGGGCATTTGGCCATGGTGGCCAAGCCGGCTAAGGTCACGGAGGATCCGCCATGGCCTCCTGAGTCCCCTGCTGCGCCATGGCAACCTGAACTGCCTGCTCCACCATGGTCCCCTGAGCTACCAGCTCCGCCATGGCAACCTGAACTGCCTGCTCCGCCATGCTCCCGGATCTCCCGATTCACCCTGGAGGCCTAACTTATCCCTGTCTTGCACCGCCTCTAGGCCCCCCCCCCCCCCAAAGTTCCTGTTTGTCCTTTTATTTGGTCCTTCCTGTTCCTGTCCTCATTTAATTATATTAGTTCCAGGTGTTTCTCATTATTAGTTATCCTCCTCACCTGTTTGCCCCTCGTTATCTGCCCTATTTGCATTCTAGCCTGTTCTGTTCTCCCTTGTCTGAAATTGTTCATTTCTACCTTTGCTATGTGTGTTTTTTCTGTTTCCTTGGATATTATTAAAGTCTATAATTTTGAAGTCGACTCTGCGTCTTCTCGCTCCGTGCTCCTCACAGTAGTGGACTGTTACAAAGAGAGGGGAGCATTTGTTTGTTTGACATTTAGTCAAGCATCTTTAGTGAGATGTTGAATACAAATAATGGGTTTGTGTTGTTTCAAAAAAAAAAAAAAAAAAAAAGAGGATCCCTCCATAATATGTATCATTCATAAATTGCTAGTCATTTAATATTTTTGAAAATATATTTTTGCAGAAATACTTGAGGCATTCCAAAGTGTATTATGAAATTGGTTTAGCATTCCAAATCCTACCGTGTGGATGTGTCAAGGAACAGCAATTCCAATCTATTCTGGTTCATCATGCACACAAGTGTGTCAAACATGTATTTAATATACTTGGGAACAAGGAATAGGGTTTTTTTTAATGTCAGGCCATGCTGCACATACTAATGACTTTTGCCATTTTGGCTACATTGTAGAGCTTGTAGTAAGGTCATTGCTAATTGGTTGGGGGGGAAACCTTATTAGCCTATGAAATTTGCAAAGAAATTAATATTAACTCAATGTGGAGTGACAGTAATTACTTGTCAGAGATATGATATTATAATTGAGATCCTATTCTAGCAACATATAGGGATTTATTTATTGTATTAACTTTTAAATTTAAACTCATTGATATGAAAGCTGTATAAGATATAGGAACAGCACATTTTTTTTGTCATGTAACCATATGCGACCCTGAACCACAAAACCAGTCTTAAGGGTCAACTTTTTGAAATTGAGATTTATACATCAAGCTGAATAAACAAGCTTCCCATTGACGTATGGGTTGTTAGGGTATGACAATATTTGGCTGAGATACAACTATTTGAAAATCTGGAATCTGCAAACAAATCCAAATATTGAGAAAAATCACCTTTAAAGTTGTCCAAATGAAGTCCTTAGCAATGTATATTACTAATCAATAATTAAGTTTTAATATATATCCTTTAGGAAATGTACAAAATATCTTCATGGAACATGATCTTTACTTAATATCCTAATGATTTTTGGCATAAAAGAAACATCTATAATTTTTTACCTTTACACCAGACAAAGGATTTTGCTATGCTACAAATATCCATATCCCCGGGCAACTTAAGACTTTTTGTTTTGTGGTTCAGGGTCACATATATTTAGAAAGCCACCTTCATATACTTATTACTGATTTATGATACTCATGACCCTCTCCAGACTGGACTATTGTAATGCACTGCTCTGTGGTTGTCCTGCATCTTCAATAAGCAAGCTACAGGTAGTCCAAAATGCAGATGCAGGTCCTTTTACCATGTCAGAAAATATGGAAGGCATATGTGAGGGAAGGAAAAAAAAGGGGAAGAAGGAAAAGGGGTGGTACGGGGGCAAAGGAAAAAAAAGAGAAAAAAGGATAGAAGGGGGGAGCACATCAATGATGGTGTAAGCGTCCAACCTGGCACTGGTCATCAAACAGTCACTATACAGTGTTCCTTATCGTCCGACTTACAGAGATTATTACGTAGCTAGGCGTGATGGCGGGATATGCTGTGGTAGAGACTAGTTAGGTATGCAGAGTAAACCATTAATAATAAGATTACTTGCATACAAGGCCCTCATTGGTTTAGCTCCTGCGTACCTAACTATTCTTCTACCACGCTACAATCCATCACGCTCCCGAAGGTCACAAAACTCGGACTTTTGGTATTAAACTAGGATAGCAAAGTCGACTAAAGGAGGTAGAGCTTTTTCGAATTTGGCTCCCAAACACTGGAATAGCCTTCCTGATAACTTTCGGGGTTCAGACACTCTCTCTTTAAATCTAGATTAAAGACTCATCTCTTTGGCCAGGCATTCACATAATGCATCTCATAATCTTGGACTGCAATTATATCTGATCAAATGTGCATTATTATTCTTTAGCTTGGGTTAAACAAATTAATTGTACTTGGTTGGAACAGCAGCTATGCTAATTATGTCTCTAATTGTTTCTCTGTTTTTGCCACGGGATTGACATCCCGAGACATAACTAGGATTTACACCAGCTTCAGTCTGGATCCAGAACACCTGAGAAGAGATGATGCAAACCCCTCAGATGATGCCAACCCTGAAACAACATACAGAAATGGAAGCATCAGCACAAGTTCTACTAGGAAGACTTAATGCCACGTCACATATTTCAATTAGATCTTGCCAATCGGCACTCAACACAAGGAATATAAAAGCCCTCTACTCACCCTTCATTGTGTTTGCAGATACTGCCGCTGTCGTTTCTTGCTCAAACTGTCGCTTGACTTATCGGCCGACTTTTCCTGGGTTACTTGCATATAGTTAAGTTTGTCTCCCAAATGCAGTTAGAAATGCAACAGTTTTATTCAGTGATGAGAGTATTCGATAATGGACTGAAAACTTCCAGATCCAAAATCCAGGAGCTCGGTGAAACAGGTCAGAGTCCAAGTAGATCAAACACCAGGCGAGCGATAGTCCAAGACAGGTGAAGTCATTAAAGATGATAGCCCAGACCAATTTAGCAGGATCAATGAATATAAATAGTAATCAAAAACAAGAGTCCGATAATCCAGATGAACAAACCACTGGTCAGGGAGCATAGGCAGTCCAGACATCAAATGGAATAACTGGGTAAAAGAAGAGAGAAAAAAAGAAAAACAACAAGACCAATAACTGATGAACCCAAACAAGAATGATGTGTAAAGCGTAAGCGAAAAAACACACTGACAAAGACAAAAAAAGAAACATGAGATTTAAATAAGTAAAAGAAATAGATAAGAAAACAACAAACAGCTGTGAACGCATGCCCAACCGCGCTGATTGCAAAACTCCCATCAGCTGAGTGCGTCTGGTACACGTGAATGAAAACAAAACAACCGCCAACAAGTGCACCACCACTCTGATCGTAAAACACGATCAGCTGATCGCAACCAGCACGTGCAATCACAAAAAAAAAAGATCATGCAGCAGAAAGAGATAGATCAAACCCGAACCCTGACATAATTTTCTTCTTTCTTTTGGGGTAGGCTCCACCCTGCCTTTGTCTTAGGCAGGAATAGCTGCAATCTACAACTTCAGATTCAAGCTACGGATGGGACCTATGCCAAAATAATTCTGTTATTTTGTATTGGTTTTGTAAATAAATAATTTTGAGTCTTTCTGGTAGAACTACCAAATTTTGCTACAAGTTTAATTGCATCATATAATAATCGCTGTTAATAGTGTTCATCGTCTGTTTGATTACGTCTTTGATTGATTTATTTTCCATTCTGCCATATGTACATAAACTTGCAGTCACTACTGATAAGCTACTACTAAATATCGTAGAAACTTAATTTTCTGTAAAGTTGCTTTGCAACGATTTGTATCGTAAAAAGCGCTATACAAATACACATGAATGGAAATGAATTGAATACTTATATATTTACAGAAAAAATGTGGGCTTATTTACTCACTTATTTACTTATTTATCATATCACAGCAAATTTATTTCATAACAGGTAATATGAGTTTTATGTCAAAGCAAATTCTTTCAGGTATAAAAATCAAAACATATGACAATTTTATTGTCAACTGAATTGAGCTACAATAATATTCTCAATACGACACTTTTCTTGACTTGTTTTATGGACATTTTTTTAGGAAATTGCATAGACTTTGAAGCAAAAATTTCATTTATTTCCCCCAAAAAATTATTTTACCACCTGACATGATGCAGTTTATATACCCTTATTTTATACATGTTTTCTTCTCATGTTTAGTTCAGTTTACATCTAACTACATATAATATATATGGAATATTATTAAATATAATTCAATATAATAATTAAAATGTAACATAATAATAGTCTGCATTGCATTTCTCCATAACAATAGGTATCTTGGCACAGGTTACCTCACTCCCCTTCTTATAATAAAGTAAAAGTGGTAGAGGACCTGGCAACCTTCCCTTTAATATCCCAGACCAGCTGGTGAACGGTACTTTCAGGGTGAGGACCAAATGTTTCCTTCATATGCTCCTTTGGTAGGAATTGGACATGGCGACTGGGTTTTGATTTAACAATATCATCACTACACTGAACAGTAATTTTATGAAGCAAGATGTGTAACTGGGCAGTCATTGCAAAGCACTCAAAATTTGATAAGACTAATATATGAATTTGACAGGTCAGGTCATAAAGAAAATAGAGTTATGGATTTCAATTATGTCATCAAACTCACATCAGGATCAGAACATTATAAGTTTTAAATTAACTCAGAAATGGATTAACAGACAACGTTTGGTTATTGCCTAAAAGTCTATGAACTTATCCTGAAGCATACCATGAGGAATATAATGAAAAAGCTTCATGTCAAACAAGTCCTGATGTTTCAGTTCTGTTGAGTGCAGTTAATTTCCAGATGCAAGCCATATCAGCCCGGCTTCTAGGCATACAGACTCAACGGGCCGTTTCAGCGCCAGCTGGCAAGAGATATCATTGGAGTGACAGGTGCTCTGACAGTGGGGCCATTCTCTCCTTATTCCTCTGTATCCAAAGTGCTATCTTTTCACAGCTTTATTTCACAAAGGATATGATAGATTGAATAGGATAAGAATATCTGAATAAAAAACACTAGATCTGAAGAACCAGACATTCTCTACGGTATTCTCTCATTTTAAACCACAATGTGATTTTAAAACATTATTTTGTATCATTACAGTTTTCTTTTGAGCTTAAAAAGATTAAAAACTCTTTAAACTCTTTTGAGCATAACTGAAAGTCATTGATGAGCCTAAATTGATGATACATTGAACTTTTGGTGTAGCTACTTTGCTATACCAGATGAACTATATTTAAAGACAAAGTGTGTAATTTCTTTGTTAAACAGAACTGCATAAATAATAGTTTTTAAGGCTCAATTAAAAAAAAACACTACATTTCTTGCAAAATACTGGTGTATGACTTCAAAACACTTTTACCATAGTGCATGATTTTTAGACTACTACATTTTGATGTTTCGTCCATATATATGGCTTTTATGACATAGTAAACTTGCTCTGTAGCTCACCTGGTACAGCACTGCACGTGCGATGCGAAGTGCTCAGGTATGAGTTATGTGAAACAAAATACTTAAAAGACTTGTAGAAGCAAAGTAAAATGACATGGATACATCAGAAAACTTTTTTTTTTTTTTTTTTGCAGAAATGTTGCCACAGAAATTTGAACTTGGGTTAGGTTTCCCACACATTCCCTCGTCCTCCACTGGTTGGTATTAGGGCTGTCACGATATTAGATTTTTCACACCATGGTTATTGTGTCCAAAATAATTCACGATATCAATATATATCACGATATCTATAGAAACCTTAGGGAATCAGCCAAATAAATTTTTACTTTGTTTATTTAGTTTTTCTTTTTACCCAATGAACATAAGGATACTGATAAACACAGGGCACATGCATTTTCACTTCTTCTTCTTCTTCTTCTTTTGTTTGTTTTTTTTTTTTCTGCTTCAGTCACAGCTGACATGAGACTCTGGCTTTCTCGGTCTTCTTTGAAGCTCTCTATGAAATAACAAGAGAAAATACTGTCAAGTTCAACAGTATAATGAATAAAATATTAACATCAAATCTGATACTTTAACCTGTTAACTTGCATACCCGTATTTTACTCTCTTTAACCTACAGTTGCGCCGGCGCCAATGAAGTCATGCAGTTAACGCACTTCTAATTCAGTATTAATGTGCACCCAGAACGACCGCAGATGAGGCATTAAGTGCATTGCACTGCGAGCAACTTTACATTTTACAGAGTTTAATGTGGTCACTCAGTTTTTCTAAATCAGTTTTAATCGTGTAATAGATTTGAACAAAGAAATCAATTGCTACACAAAGGCAGTATTGGCCATGACTTGATTGCAAATACAAATACAAAAATTAGACGAGTAAAGAAAACACATCTTCTTGTGTGACAGGTGTCAGTGTTAAGGCGCGATACTGCCACCTGGGAGGTCAACCAGGTACTGGCGCTGGAGTAGGCTATTTGCGTGTCGTGTTATCATAAGTGTCCTGTTCATTTTAAATATCATGGTTATCATCCATACCGGTATATTGTCACACCCTAAATTAACACGATGTCGATATTTCATGATTTGAATATCACGGTTATCGTCAATACCGGTATATCGCTACACCCCTAGTTGGTATAAACAGACAGTCTCACCTCAAACTTTGATTAAGCCAATGTTATGTCGTAGATATTATAGACATAGAAAAGCCATAAAGGTACTATACAGTATAGCAAACAAAAAAAACAGCCAATTTCATTTTAAATTAGAAGAAAATTGGGAATGTGGCTATTTAAAACTTTTTGGTGCAAGAAACATTGACTAACATCAGAAGTGGACTTCAGGCGAAAATAATGGACACTATAAATGTTATATAAGGCCCTAATGGGCTAGTTAAAGTGTGCATGTTATATTTTATTTTATAAAATAATGACGGGTGCCTATGTAGACCAGTAGAGCTGCTGGAAATATCACTAAGATAGTTCCCTACACTGAAAGGAAAAGTATAATTTGTAATAATGGTTGAGGACAGCGACAAAGTCACATTATGTTATCTCTGTAACAAAAAAATTAAAAAACATTAAGATTCATTTAGCACAAGGGATCTAACGTGAGCAAAATGAAGATGACCAAAGTTTTTGCCTCTGTTAAATTGTACAGCTCAGTTGAACAGATCTCAAGGGCAGCAGCATTTTAAGAGTTTGCATAATTTGGTTGTCCTGAATGACAAGAATTACCACCTATGCAGAACCTAAAAACTGCCCTGGAGGTGTATTTTATCTATTAATTTCATGATGTTACATGAGTGGTTGTCCTGAATGACAAGAATTACCACCTATGCAGAACCTAAAAACTGCCCTGGAGGTGTATTTTACCTATTAATTTCATGATGTTACATGAGTGGTTCGAAATGCAAATTTGATATGCTGACAGCAACATTGCTCATAGATGTGAATCTCTTGAGTCAGCTAATCCACTCGTCTTTAAGGACCTTACATGTTGTGAACAATGTGCTTTTTGATGTTTTAATTCATAAGATAACTTAAGTAGGAACATTTTCATAGCAAGAGAATCCTGTCATAAAACCCTTGTTGGAAATAGAGATTGCATGACTACTCGTTTTTACTAGCCGATTAGTCATACATAAAAGTACCAGCTAGTCAGTGTTTATCTTATGTAATGCACACGCCATGCAGCAGAAGAGATGATGCCAGTGAGAAACAAAAGCTTGCATATCTGCTTTGATGCTTTGACAACACACTTGTCCTTCTCACTTATATTTCCATTTAGCCTCTGGATGACATCTGATTTTTTCAAGGGTCTCAGACATCACAGCTGGCTTGTATGTGAACCCAACAATGTTTTATGGATACAAAGTGCTTCATTTCCACTTTATGTGTTTGTTGTCATAATTAATTTACATTTGTACATTTTGCTTTTATCCAAAGCAGTGCATTCAAGCTACACTTTTTATCTGTACTACAGCATTGTGCAAGCCATTGTATTCTAAACATTGCTGACTCTTATCATAAATTGCTTGTGCTGTGCTTTATTTGTAAGTCACTTTGGATAAAAGCTCTGCTAAATAGTTATATGTAAATGTAAATAAGTATGTGCATTCTCTGGGACTTGCAGCCCCAAGGCAAGGACCTTGGTGTTATTGGTCCTATGCTCTCAGTTGACATACAGAAACATAATTTCAACTTTGTTGCAGATTTGATGTACATATCAATTGACACACAAATTAACCAGGACATAGTCTCGCTGACAGAATATGGATCAGACACAAAAACCATCATACTCTGCAGATGGTTTTTGCATTTTTAGGGCTGATTTTTTGGGAAAATGTGCAAAATTCAGTGGAATGGATTTAGCTGAACTGAGTAGCTCTGGTAGCTAAAAAAATATCAAATGTCAGAAATATTTAACAAACGAACACACAATGGGCGAGAGAGGTATGTGGGGTTCCAAGTGTAATCTGAACACTTTTACATTTACATTTAATTTACATTTGTTTATGTTATTTTTAGTGCTGTCAAAATTAGCGCATTAACGCATGTGATTATTATTTAAAAAATATTTAATGCAATTAACGCAGGGGCAGAGTTAGGGTTGACCACCCCACTGTAGCATCTGGATTAATCAAAAACACAATTTTTCATTTGATTTAACAAATCAGTTATTCATTAGATTAACAAACATTCACAGACCCCCTCACCCATAAACTGTGTGCCAGGATGTCTGCAACGACACCAGGCCCCCCTGGTCCCCATGGCAACTAATGCTGATGTCACTGGTTTTATGACCCACAGGAATGTAAGTAGGGACAATCACTGCATGTTCCATAGCAAGAGAAACAATGCACAGTAGAAATTGACTTTTCTAATAATTAATTCATAGGAAAAAATTTCTTTGAATGAACACACATATTCTTCAGGTCATTGTGTATGTTGTCTGAAATTTTATACCGTTTTATGCAGGCTTATGATGGAACCACTCCTTCCTCCTGCCTATATGTAATCCTACCTTGTTTAGTATCTATGAATTCGCCTTCTGATGATCGAAACAAGCGTGTATATTATATGTTGGTACATAGGCAATATATATTAGTGTTCTAAGAATCTTTATTAATTTTTATTCAAGTTCCATATGCAAATTACCACTCTTCCACACAAAGAGTCATAAAACTCCTCAGTATCTCAAAACTCCCACTTGGGACATCAGCCTCTCTCATTGGACAAGCCCATCCTGAGAAGTGTGAATCTTCTCAGACCTTAAAAGGCCTCACATCAGTGACCCGCCTCAAGAGTCGGTGGTTTGGTTGAATTCTGAGAAGATGTGAGCTACAACGCTCCAGGACATCCTAAGCTCGTGCCAGGCTTCGGCCTTGACCTTTCCATTAATCAAGATTCTCTGACTCAAAATTGGTTCTTTTCATTGACCAACTTCAGGAAAGATCAACTGGAAACTTCAGATTACGTCAAACCTCTCTTTCAGACAGATGAGTCGTGCAAGTATTCAAACTTAGTCTTATTAATTGATTCATTAGGTATCATTTGCACCTTTTTACACAGGTGTGTTTGAACTAAGAATCTGATTTTCCTTCAGGTGTAAATCTGCTGAATATCAAATGGTACCATAGTTTCATATTGTTATTTATCTTCTCTTTACTGCTTAAGCTTTAACACATTTTCCTAAGCCATCTGTATGCGTGTGTGTGTGTGTATGTATGTGTGTATATATATATATGTGTGTGTGTATGTGTATGTTAGACTTGTTTAAGTGTTTATGTAGTTTATAAAGTCTTATTTGTATCACACTTGACTTGTTCATTGTTTTGCTGATAACTGGAGTCACTTAATCATGCCGATTTATGCTACAAGCTCTTTGTAGAATTTAACAGTAAGAACGTTTATTTCCCTTAACCAGGAAATTAACGTTCTTATAATTGACAAGACAGTTGACCCTGAGTGGTCAGTTAAATATCTACAGTGGATCTAATATATGAATAGTTATTTATAACTAGTTATGGTTAATTATTCGTATTTCCCCATGAGCTGATTCACTACACCACTCTCTTTTTCTTGACAAGAATTGAGACTTTTCAGATGCACACTCTGATTTCACCTTAGTGCCAGGCACTAGTCAAACAAGGGCGGAAAATGTACAGGTGATAAGGGAGCTTCAGTATAACAGTGAACTGCCATCAGATGAGATGTAGTCAGGCCATATGTCAGTACAATGAATGTTCCTGTCTTGTCAGCCATTATACTGTGCTCGTAGCATGTGCTCTTCAATTGCACGCACAAATGCAGCGGCACAAGCTGTATATAATTTCATATTAAAGTGCAAATGAAACTACGAGCATGCAGTGTTGTAGTTATGTCATCAGTTAAGTCATGACGTTACCCAAAAGGTGATTAAAGCTGCCTTAAAACTGTGCATGTATGTAAGTATTTGTTATGAGTCACATTTAAGAACATGTCTCTAAAAAGCAGTATCGTTTTCAAAACTGTCCTGGAGCAGCCCAGCATTGTTTCCCTCATCTAACACACCCGATTCAACTCGTCAGCTCATAAGTAGAGACTTTAAGACCTGAAGTGGGTCGGAAATGGTAAAGAGTTGAGAAAATACAATGTGTGTCAGATCCACGTCATGTTCAGCAGCGACAGCTCTTAAAGGGGTCGTATGATGCGATTTCAATTTTTCCTTTCTCTTTGGAGTGTTACAAGCTCTTGTTGCATAAAGAAGATCTGTAAAGTTGCAAAGACTAAAGTCTCAAATCCAAAGAGATATTCTTTATAAAAGTTAAGAGTCAGCCACGCCTACCCAAAACAGCTCGTTCTAACACGCCCCCACATATCTTCGTCACAATGTGGGATTGCATAAATGGCGCCACCCAAATATTCACGCAAAGAAAGAGGCGTCCTTTTATTCTCTCTGTAGTATTGTTGATGCCGCCGCCATGTCGTGAAGGCGCTGTGTGCTTCGTTGTCAAAGCAACATCATATGACCCCTTTAAAGCAGCCAAAATAACCTAATAACCCAGCTGCTGTGATGTCTATTAATCAGAGGACAAAGAAAAGTTATAGTTTTAAGGATTCATCTATATTTAATTTAGAATTTAGTGTTTGATAACTTTATTCAATTTCTGTATATTTCTGACTTGCTGAAAGGCACAGGTAGCTAATAGCATTTATTATAATGTAGGGGTCTTCAACGATTTTCAGGGCAAGGACCTCTTAGGCAATAGAGACATGGAGCCGGGACCCCCTGATATTAAATGTGTCAAGCAGAGCTACATATTAAATGCAGGGTAGGTGATTTGGATCAAAAACATTTTTTTTTGTTATGCTGGTTGAAAATCTCTTCACATCCTGATACCAATTACTAAGATAAATGGTCTAAATGTATTTATATGGATTTCTATTTTCTGTCGAAGGCGTAAGACCACAAAATGTTCGTCCAATCAAAATATTCGGTCCGAACATTACGATAGGCTGTCCTGTCTGCCAGTCAAAATTTGCATCTGCATACCTCTGCACACCCTGTTTGTGCAGACATGTTATGTCATCAGTGTGTTTCAGTGAGAATAAAAGGCGCCATGTATTTTTTACTGTAATGTTTTCTCATCGGTGAATGAGACATGAGGTAATCTGACTGCGCTGGTCTACCTAAGCAGGTTCATGTGTTTTGGAGGTGTGGCTTTGCAGAGTGATTACGCAGGGAGGGTGGGGATCTTGCTTTCAAAGCTAGCTTGCTATCGCTAGCCTTTCCAAAAATGCCTACCCTACCTTTAAGCATATACTAAACATATTAGGATTAAGAATAAATATTATTATGTCACATGTATATTATGTTAAGACAGTAGATCAGAACTATGCACATTATTGTTGATGCACATGCCTGTGTATGACTAGTTAAAATCCATCAGAAAAAGAAAAAAAAACGTTAAGATAAAAATCACAATTCATTATTTGTTTGCAGTTGTTGTAAATTATTTTAATGGATTTGCAGAGTCATACATTTTAATTGTACTAGTCAGATGGACATTTTCAGTTAGCTACATGAACTTTAGCTACAAGTTTATTAAAAATTCACAATTTAATTTTACTGTTAGAAGGACAAATCAACATTTAGCTTCAAGTTTACCTAAACTTAACATTTTAATTTTACTGTGAGATGGACAATTAAGAATCAAATTACTGAGTGAGGGTTTTCTAATAAAGTGCAGATATAATGTGTAAGCAAGGGCTCCACCATGACAAATTTTCAATGAGGCATTTACGATCATTTACAAGGCATTACTTTTACAAAAAAAAAATAATTAATTAAAAATATATTGATACAAATATAACCAAGACGTTCCCTTTCAGTCACTCACTCTAGACGTCACGTCGGTGACCGACGAATTGGGATCCCCTACCAAAGTGCCACGGATACTGCCCCTTCCAGTGTCCTGTGGAAGCCACCTGCGCCCCTTCTTTTTGGCGTAGGCCGGAGCTTACCACAAGAAGACCAGTTACTGCTGCTATGGCAGCAGTAACCCAGAGGGAAACAGGACTACCTGAGTGACTCCGAAGCGACTCCAAATTAGCTGGACCATCTGGGGACGGAGTCTCCATTCTCCCGGGAGCGCAGCTCGTGACAGACCCGGTTGTGCAGACCAGGAATGTGAATGGCACGAAGTGACCTCAGATGATTCTGACTCCAGAGGAGGAGGTGGCGGGCGAGTTGTGACATGTGACGGGAGCATAGACCACCAGACACACTCTATCTGTTTAAATCTAGATTAAAGACACATCTCTTTGGCCAAGCATTCAAATAATGCATCTCATAATCTTTTACTGCAGTCATAATCTTTTACTGCCGTTATATCTAATCAAATGCACATTATTATTCGTTAGTTTGGGTTAAACAAATCATTTTGCTTGGTTGGAACAGCAGCTACGCTAATTATGTATCTATTTGTTTCTCTGTTTCTGCCATGGAATTGACATTGTGTGGTAACTAGGATTTACACAAGCTTGAGTCTGGATCCAGAACATCTGAGAAGAGATGATGCCAATCCCTCAGAGGACTTCAGATGATGCCAACCTTGAAACAACTTACAGAACTACCACATGTTGCTATAAGTTTTGATTGCATCATATAATAATTGCCTGTAATCTTATATCGTCGTTTTATTACTCCTTATATTGTTTTTCCGTACTGCTGGTTGTCTGGTCAGAGGAGAACTGGCCCCTTGACTGAGCCTGGTTTCTCCCAAGGTCTTTTCTCCATTTCTGTCACTGATGTAGTTTTGGTTCCTTGCCGCTGTCGCCTTCTGTCTTGCTTAGTTGGGGACACTTCATTTCCAGCGATTATCGTTGGCTTGATTGCACAGATACTGTTTAAACTGAATTGAGCTGGATGATGACATTACTGAATTGAATGATGAACTGTCTTTTACTGAAAAATTAGTGTTTACTATTGTCATTTTGCATTAGACACTATTTTCCTAATTAATGCTGTTCAGTTGCTTTTTTCACAATCTGTATTGTTAAAAGCGCTATATATATATATAAAGGTGACTTGACTTGACTTGACCACCTTGTTGGTTGATGTATGCAGCGCTCTCAGTATTGTCCGTACGGACTAGTACGTGCTTGCCTCGTAAGCGCCCTTTGAGTCGGTTCGAGGCAAGGCGTACTGCTAACAACTCTAGGCGGTTGATGTGCCAGTGCAGTTGGGGGCACGTCCAAACCCCCGATACTGCAAGCCCATCGAACGTGGCCCCCCAGCCGGTGGTAGAGGCATCCGTGTGAACCACAGCATGCCTTGTTGCCTTTTTCCAGGTCCCCTCCTGCCCGGAGGAACGCAAGGTCTGATCACGGGGTTAAGGTTTGGCGGCAGGCCGGTGTGACTCGGACCCAGTGAGTGCCGCATAGCCACGCCCACCTCAGGACTCGGCTATGAAGCCAGTGCTGGAGTGGTCTCATATGAAGCAATCCGAGCGGCATGACTGTGGCCATTGTGTGTGCCATATGTCCCAGGAGCCTCTGAACTGTTTCAGTGGGACCACCATCCTTCTCTTGAATGTATTCAAGCAGTTCAAAACCGACTGAGCACGTTCCTGCGTGAGATGCCGTTCTCGACCGAATCCAACTCCATACCGAGAAAAGAGATCTTCTTTGTTGGGGAGAGTTTGCTCTTTTCCCAGTTTACCTGAAGGCCCAACCGGCTGAGGTGTGAAAGCACTAAGTCCCTGTGTGCACACAACTGATGTTGAGACTGAGCTAGTATGAGCCAGTTGTTGAGGTAGTTGGGAATGTGAATGCCTTGTTCTCTCAGGGGAACAAGGGCTGCCTCCGCAACTTACGTGAAGACATGGGGCGACAGGGACAGCCAGGAGGGCAGGACCTCGTACTGATATGCTCGTCCTACGGACGCGAACCGCAGCAATGGTCTGTGGTGTGGAAGGGTCGACACAAAGTACGCGTCGTTTAGGTCGACCGCTGCAAACCAATCTCGTGGACGGATGCACCCGAAGATGCGTTCATGCGTCAACATCTTGAATGGTAACCGTTGAAGGGCCCGGTTCAAGACACGCAGGTCCAATATTGATCGTAACCCACCGCCTTTCTTGTGTACAATGAAGTAAGAGCTGTAAAACCCCAACCTCATATCGGCTGGAGGAACCGGCTCTATCGCATCCTTCACCAGTAGGACCTGCGATCTCCCGCAGTGGTGGACGAAGTACACAAATCAAGTAGTTGAGTAAAAGTACAGATACGTATAAAAATAATATTATTCCAGTTAATGTACTCCTTTTTCAATTTTACTCGAGTAAAAGTACAAAAGTACTTGATTTTTAATGTACTTAAGTAAAAAGTACTGATAGATAGATTTATTTTGCAATTTTATATAGGCTACTTAATTTAATTTTATATTAGCAAATTTTATATTTTTATAATCCTACTGCTCAAAATACCTGGGATTTTCCCAAAATAACCATTATATGGAGTCAATATATAATTTTGTTGTTGATATGGACTACGTTGATGAGAGGGATGTAGTAATGTTCACTGTGAAGATTACACTGCGATGTACCTGAGAGAAAACAGATTTGACCATCTGATTGTCACCAGTATGAAAAAAGTGTTTTAAAGCTTGTTGTTTTGCAGAACAACACAGTTATATATGACATGAGAATCTGGCCTAAAGTTAGGAAGAACATTTTAAGGAAAATATAATTATTTTCATAATGATTTTTTTCTTCTCAAACCTTGTCTGTGGTGTAAAAACACCCCTGGCCAAATGCCCCCAGTAGGCATCACTTCCCACTTTGATAATTACTGTAGTTACCATGTTCTGCACATCACAACCTTTATTTTCCCCCAGATGTAATCTATCTAGCTGGTTGAATAAAAATATTTGGACTTTATATCTACAAATTACCTCAACTTAGCACCAGCAAGTTTGTTCGCTAGACAGTTAGCATCAGCTAACAATATTTACTTATTTTCAGTATGGTTATGAATAAACATTCATATCTGTCTACTCGGCTAGTTAATCCAAACAATATAAAAATGTATACTGTTGATAAACAGACATCATATAGGGTTAAATGCGTAGCATTTTAATAAAACTTTTAACGTTACGGCAGCGGGGAATATGAACGTGCATGAGTTATTTTATTTAGTCTGTGTTATTTTAATGTTTTGTTGTTTTTTTTACCTAAAACATAGATACACTGATGTTGATGTGTCTGCATTCAAGAATTTCAGTGGGCTTAAATAGATCACCCTTTACAGCAGATTTAGTTCACAAACAACTGACAGTTTTTTGTGAACTAAAACACACAAGCTGGACCAGCGGGACCACCGACGTACCCGCAGTGGGGCAGCGAGGTGGAACACAGGGACCCGAAGAGGGGTCTGAGTGTGCAGTGCAACACTTACTTGGTTCCAACGGTTTAGTAGAGGGTGCGTGAGTAGGACCTTTGACAACGCTCTCGAACCTCCCACTGGTGCCTGCTGGCGAGAGAGGTGGATGAGTGTGGTCCGGTGTTGATGCGGCACTGGAGTGGGGCTGGACGCAGGGGGCCGCCCTCGGCGATGAGCAGGCTGCGGCCAGCGGACGGGTGGAGCCAGCAGCTGCCCGCTGCGGCAGAATGTCGGACCGCCTCAGTCTGCTCCTGTGCAGCCGAGAACTGCTGGGCCATGTTCTCGACTGCGTCGACGAAAAGGCCGGTCTGCGCCACAGGGACCTTGAGGAACCAAACTTTGTCGGCGTCCCTCATCTCGACCAGACACAACCAGAGGAGACGCTCCTGGACCATAAGTGTGGACATTGCACGACCCAGAGAACTCGCGATGACCTTCGTTGCTCAGAGCACGAGATCAGTTGCGGTTCGGCGCTCTTTTAGAACTTCCGGATCATGACCACCAACCCTCTAAATTGCGAATAAATCACTCGCATATGCGACTAAATGCTCATTCTGGGCGACTAAATTATGTCTAATATTAGCCAATTGCTAATACATTTTCAGATTTTACTCGCCAGTGTGTGAGTTCGAGGCTAAGTATAAATTTAGCTCAGATATATTTTCACTCGCCAAACACACTGACTGAGCGCTTCAGAGTTC
>JADLZN010010348.1:0-64122 GCA_018155175.1 Sinocyclocheilus anophthalmus
CAAATTAGGATATTTAGATTGATTTCTGGAGGATCATGTGACACTGAAATCTAGAGTAATGGCTGCTGAAAATTCAACACTGCATTACAGAAATAAATTACATTTTAAAATAAATTCAAATAGAAATAGTTATTTTAAATTGTAATAATGTATCACAATTTGACATTTTTACTGCATTTTCTTGTTTCATAAACAGAATTCATTTCAGACTTTCGACTGCCAGTATGTCTTTAGCTAGATATTTTGAATAATACTTAGACTCAGTCCTCATATTTTAAATGCTATTTACATCCCTAATGATTTTACTATTAATGCATATTTGTTTTGCTTTTTAGGCTTTGAATGAGTAGTGCTTGTTTGGACCCGCTGTCTTCTATAATAGGGATGTCGAATGTGTGTTTCAACTCCAGTGAAGCTGAGAGCCACCCACTTCTACTTAATCTCTCTCTCTCTCTCCCTGCCCGGCCTTGTACCCATCCACTAATGTGTCTGGCCTTTTCTAAACCTGCTCAAGGTCAGGTCCAATGTTGATTGTAAAATGCTGCATCGGATGATTACTGGGGGATTAAAGGCAGGAGAAAATAGGCAGATGATGAGCGTTGCGATTGAGATGGGGGTAAAGCGGAGCGGGTGGGCATCACACAAGTTATATGCCTTTGGAGCTGGCACATGCTCAGCTGTTGGAGACTGGACCGGTTTTCCAGCCAACGTGTGAGTCATTCAGTAGAGATGCTCCAGAAATAAACAGCCTCTCTGTTCTTCCTGGTTACAGGCCGGTCCCGCTCCCTCATGTGGTTTCTGTTCGGGGTGCTGGTGGTCTGCTGGGGTCTGAAGGGGGAAGCCTTGATGTGAAAAACAGGAGCATGGCAGCTTTTTGGGGTTCGAAAGATGTCATATTTAGGCAGGGCAGCTGACCCATTTTAATATCATGTGTTTGAACTGCTGAACTGAAAGTGTCCGCCGCCTTTTTGAGCCAAGAAATGTGTATTCAAGCCAAAAATAGTGCACGGCAGAGTGACCGATAAGTCAACATGAATCCGAAATTGACGCTCTTTACTCTCTTATAATCTGAATGATTATACGTGTTATCCACAGAAAAAACAGGTTTGTCTTCACAATCTTTCACTTGCTCACCCTCTAAAAATGACTTTCCTTGTTGGCTAACTCCATTCTTGTATACACCCACTTTTCACAATCCAATTAATTCCAAATCTTAGCCTATAATATATAATAAATCATCTAAAATAACTTAGATTATTATAGAATTGATGTTCAATCGTTTATATACAGTATTTATAAACAGAATTTATATATATATATATATATATATAAAGCAACATTAACATCAATTTATATATTATATTAATCATTAAATCATCATATTAAAATACAGCATACATATTGTACTTATATACGTAAATTATTTTTATTTATTTTTCTCTAATATTTTAGTTTAAATGCCGTTTTTTTATAATTATGTAATTTTTTTAGCATGAATTTAAATACTAATATACATATGATAAAAATTACATCAATTATAAAAATTACATCAATAAATATAAGCAAAATTGCATCAATTATATAGTAAATATAAAATTGTATTAAGTTCGTATTCCAGATGCCAGCGAGTAGCGTTTGAGCGGCACAAGTGGAAGCTGTCCACGGGATTGTGGCGCCACTGCGTGACTGTGGTTAGACAGCCTGACCACTCTGATTTCTCTGAGCCAGGATAACAATATTTCATATATATACTTACCATCGCGGTGGCACCCTTTAAAAAGACGTATTGTTTTAAGAACAATCGCCACCCACTATAGACTGCAGTCTTGCTGTGAGGAGCCAAAGGAGTGGGCTCCGTTTCACAAACTTTTCAGCTACAGAAAAGGCAGCCGTCCCATCGGCAGAATAACAACACTCCCACTGGGGAAATGGGAAATGGGGCTTTTGGAGTGCTTTAACTCGTATGAACTCTGCCATGCTATTGTCTGCTAATCTGAAATGGCCAACGTGGAATCTGTCCCACGAAATCTACTTTTTTGATGATGGAAATTTGGCTACTCTAGCTCAAATGGGTGTTTTACAGACGATCAGAATTGTTTTCTTTTGTATTATAAGCTTAGATGACCTGGTGAATTGAATGTGAACGCAATGACCCCAAAAGTACTTGGACCCATACACTACTGTTCAAACATTTGCCATCTGTAAGAATTTTGTAATATGTTTGAAAGAATGTATTTTTTTTTTATGCTCACCAAAGCTGCATTTATTGATTAAAAATACAGTAACACAGTAATATTTAAATAACTGTTTTCTATTTGATTGTATTTTAAAATATAATATATTCCTGTTATCAAAGCTGAATTTTCAGCATCAACTCCAGTCTTCAGTGTCACATGATCCTTCAGAAATCATAATCCGCTGATTCGATGTCAAGAAACTTTACTTATTACTGATGTTGAAAAAGTGTGCCGTTTAATATTTTTTGGAAACATTTATAACTTTTTTGTTTCAGGTATTCTTTTAGTGTTCAAAGTATGGCACTGTTTCTGCCACAGGATGAAAAAATTAAAAAAGTAACCGCAATTTTCCCGATCTCACCACTGACCTTTTTTTTCTCACGGTATCAACTCAGAATTCTGTTATTTGCTCCCAATTGAGTTTACAACTTGCAAGTCCTTTTTTTTTTTTTTCTTTTGTTCTGCCAGAATAAAAAGGTAATTGCAGTGTTTGTTTGTTTTTCCTGCAATTGCGAGTTAACATCTGTCAAATCAGACTTTTTTCTGTATTGCGAGGGAAAACATTTTTTTTTATCCTGTGGCGGAAACAAGCTTCCACGTAAAAAAGAAAAAAAAATTTTTTATTTAAAATGATTATATTTTGTTACATTATAAATGTGTCACTTTTATTTATTTTTATATTTAATTGAATGCGTCCTTGCTGAGTAAATGTATTGATTTATTTTGAAACTTTTGAAAAGTCGTCTAAGTCACAAGTAAAAAAATAAAAAGTAACCAAGTAAAATTTCATTTATTTTAAGTGAAATATTTCACATAAGACATTACTTTTGAGTTTAAATCCTAACTGTTTAAAATGCAGTCAAAAAGTGTTGCTTTTGTGGAACTTTTGACCTGTCGCTTAAATGTCATTGCAAAAATGGTTAATAGAACTTAGTTTTGTGAAAGGCATTTCTTTGCAGATCTACTTGGTTTGATATTTTGTACCGCAATGACATTTCTATGTTATGTGGCTTAAGTGTCCAAATACTTTTTGGGGTCACTGTATATCACTCCAGTTGCGACCTTTGATCTTGCATTGCTGGGTGATGTCAGTCATGCAGTCTTTCAGTAGAGGTCACCCTTTATTCAGATTCACTCTTTCCTCATGACCATGTGTCCTGCAGAACAAGGGTTCCACCATGTGAAGCATGTTCACGTTTGTGTCATAAACAGAAACTCAAGTGGATGAATGGTCACAATGGCACTGCTGGTCAGGTTTGGAGAGAGAAAGAGCTGTTGAACGAAACAACTGTGACTATAAATGTTCAGCTGAGCCATCTTGCCTTTGTGACACTCACCACTTGTTGAGAATGCAAGACGGTCTTTTTTCAATTTTACTTCTCTGTCTGCCACTGTCTCCCTATTTTGTGTGAGCAACTCATGCTTTGTATTCGTTCATTCTGCATAAACTGGCAGAAGCGATTTGTCAGAAATCCTCCAAGAATTACATTCCTCAATATGTTTGACAAAGAGCCTGAGCAGCTCAGAGCAACAGTGTGCTGGCGAGATTATGATGACTTATTTGTAGATCGAGACATGATAGACATTAATTTTCCAACCTACCTGCCTTTCAATATCCAAAGGCCAGGGACTGCTATTTGAATGATTTTGGGCTACAGGTATATTGTAGGATGTTTTCCACAATGAGGCAAAATAAACCACCTAAAAACAATGAAAATGGTTTTGTAGCAATTATTTGCTTTCAAAAGACAAAAAGGCAAATGTCAGCACAGGAAAATAACAAACTGCAAATAGGAAACAAAATATTCTAATTTGGGGAGTTGCAGCAGTCCTGGTCTTAATATAGAAAAAGACTGAGGTAGGGAGAAGGGGAATTCATATAGGGGCTATAATCCTGTGGATATGTAAAATATATTGTGACAAACTGTTCAACTGGCTTTGATTTAACACTGAGCTTGGTTTCTCCTAAGGTTTTTACTTAATTTCTGTCATATAAGTTTTTCTTTTGGAATCTTAATTTTCAAGGCCCAATATCATTCAGTCACATATATATGGGGATCTCAGTGCATCTCCATATTCAGATTGTTGAATATTAACCATTTTCAGTGGTCGAAAAACAAATGTAGGTCACTTTGTATACAGCTGATACTTAATGTATTTAAAGGGGAATGTCTGAAGACATAATAATGTTAAAAACTAGAAATGTAGCTTGTTTCCCTCTATCAAAACAATTACATAGAACGTACCTGTCTGAGTGCCATAAATATGATATTTCCAAAGTTTGAGTACCTGTAACCCAGGAAGTATTGAAACAATTGTAAGGCCCTATTTGGTTCAATGCCAGAGACATAGGGAGCCCAATGTGACTCAATGTCCAGTTTGTGGAATTTTACCCATTTTCGATGGTTGAAAACCAAATGTGGTCACTTTGCATAAAGATGATACTTATTGTATTTAAGGAACAATGTCTGGAGAAAAAAAAACATTGAAATTAGAAATATATCTTATTTCATTATATCAAGACAATTGCATAGAACATGCAAGTCTGAGTGCCAAAAATTTCTTTTTTCTTTAGTCGGCATGCTTGTAACTCAAGAAGTATTAAAGATATCTTAATATAATTTTAGATTTTGGTTCTTAATTAATGTTCCCTTTCAAGGGAACTTCAAACTGCGTCCTCTAGGGGTCGCTATGGGGAACGCCTCGTCGTGACCCATGTCTGAAGCATACATTGAAAAACGCCAACTTGTTGGCCGGCGACAGCCATTACGTCACTACCGGTGTTAAGTTATAGGCGCCGGGAGAACACATCATCCTCTTCTTCGTCTTCACTGACTGTTTTGTTTGAAGCGTGCATTTCCGTGGTAAGAGCGATCTCTATTCATATCATTATGGCGAGCACTAGCAAAGCGTTTAGAGGATGTGTGCATCTGTGTCATCGTTATTTGACATCTGATGACACACACGATCTATGCGTTGTTTGTTTGGGCAAAGAGGACGTATGCGATGTCCTCGAGGGGGCAATCTGCGTGCACTGCGAGCGTTTTCCAATGAAAATGCTCCACTCTCGTTTGTCTCTCTTTTCGAAGAAAGAGGGGCAGCCATCAGCTCCCTGTGGTTCAGGACCCTCTGCTGCTGAGGCACGGAGGAAAATTAGCTTGTGGGGATCGCAGGTGGATCTGGCCGATGAGTTTAAAGAGGGGCTTTCCCTCTCGCGATCGTCGGCTGTGGATGAGAGTGAGCCGCTGGAGGATGATGTTATTTCATTAACATCGTCTGATCCAGGGGCCAGTGCTCTGCTGGGTTCAGCCCAGGAAGAGCAGGAAATGTCTGAGGAGGGCAAAGAAGCTGAGGCTGAGCTTTCCCAATCCTCCTGCCCAGCGTATGATGAGCTTTTGGAAGTTATGGATCGCACCACGGCGAGGCTTTACTTGCCGTGAAGCAGGCAAAGAAAGTGACGTCGCAAGGTCGGCTCGATGGACGTTATCTTTCTGGCCATAACCCTCAAGCTCAGGTGAGTCTTCCTTTTCTTCCTGATCTCCATACAGAGATCGAGAAGGAATGGAAGAGGCCGTTTTCCTCACGCATCCAATGATTCCAGCATATGAGTTTTGCCAACATCGAGGCGATGCACGAAAATGGCTATGAGAAGATGCCCTCAGTAGGAGAGATGCTGGCCATCTTTCTATGGGTGAGACGTCCTCCCTTAAAACTCCCTCTTTGCCATCTAAGCCCCTTCAGGATACATCTTGCTTGAATGGCAGGGCATACGCAGCAGCAGGTCAGGCTGTCACTTCGTTGCACACGATGGCGGTGCTTCAGGCATATCAGGCTGATCTGCTGAAAGACCTGGATAAAGGCGAGGGCCTTTCTCCTGATGAGGTAGCTGAGTTGCGCCGCACCATGGATCTTGCTCTCCGTGCTACTAAGCAGGCCACCTCTGCTATGGGCAGGTCCATGGCGGCTATGGTAGTGACGGAGAGACATCTGTGGGTGAACCTGGCAGATATCGGAAAGAAAGAGAGGGGCTTTCTTTTCGATGCTCCGGTTTCGCCTTCCGAACTTTTTGGTGCCTCCGTTGAGAAGGTGGTCGAAAAGTTCAGGGAGGCGAAGGCACGCTCAGCGGCCTTCAAATCCTTCATTCCACGAAGGTCCAGGTCTGAGCCCGAACAACCCAGGGGTCCTGGCCCGTCTCGGTTTGAGGATCAGAGACGGGCACAGAAGGCTAGTGTCATGGCTCGCGCTCCTACTCATTTCCTTCGGGGGTTTTACATCTGCCCTTATCTTCCCCTTCCTAATTCCCCTGTAAACCACCATCTCTCCACCTGACCGAGATTAAGTGGGAACTTCCTGCATTACAGTCTCCTATGATGGTTTGGTTGGTTCTATGGTTCATAGTGACCACCTTACTGATGGTCCGGACTAGAGGCTTCTTCAGTCACTTCCTGAACGGGGCTCCGGCGCAGGGAAAAACCATGTGTGTGTGTGTATTTAATGCGCTGGTGGTTGTGTGTCTAATCCATCTGCTAGCTTTCTTTGCAGTGTTTTCCGCGACCTGTGTGTTTCTGTCCTTTTTCTAGGGTAGGTCCTCGGTGAGCACCCCACTCTGTTGGATTCAGAAACCGGGTGCTCGACTTGCAGTCCTTCATGCTTCCTGGATCATGCGGCCAGGTCACAGGCTTCTGCGGGAGCCTTCTTGATCATCAGGACCCCGGCACGGCACTGTAAAATTTCCTGGACGTCCGGGCTGGGCTTATGCTTTCAGGCTGCCCTCTCTGGTACACCGTATCTAGGTCGCCCTGAGGGGCTTCCTGGTCACCAGGATATCCCCTCTTGCTGAGGCATCGAGCGGGAAGTATAGGTGGCATTTGCGAGAACCTTCTTGTGTAATGCTGTCTCAGGCAGTGCTCCCCTCGCCTTAGAGGGTTGTATTTGAGCTTGCCTCTCCCGTTTGGCTCAGTACTTCCGGGTATCTGTGAACAGATGCTTGGGAAGCTCTTAAATCCATGCTATGGTAAGTGCACACTAGGGATATGCATCTCATGACTGAGGCCGATACGATACGCATCTCGATGCATAGCCAACGGTACGATACATTAAAGATACATATGAAGCAGCTACTGATGCGAAGCGATGCGATACGATTCACCCCTATTACGATGCAGTGCGATCTGATTTCGATTTGATTCAACACAATGCGATTCGAAAAAATATGATCACTTTTAATGCCTCAAGGCCTGTTTCAAGTTTACCAAATAAGCCAGGCTTACTTCTGTTAGTTTGACTCATTGTCAAATGATTTGGTTCCATAAAGCAAATTTAACATAGATCAACTTCTGTGGCAACGTATGCTGGGAAACTAACCTGGTCTAAAGCAAGTTAACTGTCATACTAAGCTGAGTTCCTCTAACACTGACCAATAGGAACACTATTATTTGACTTTTTTTTTAGTTTCTAGCCAAGCAGAAAGGCTCTCCCTGGTTTTATGACAGCTGTACCTTTTATAATTCAGATAGCAGAACATTAGAACATTACAATATAAAGTGCTCTTTAAAAGCATTAAAATAACTGAATTAAAAGTTAAAATCACTGAATTAAAATGAAAATAATAAAGAAAATGTCTTCTAAACTGCTATAAGAAACACACATTAACTCATTTGAGCTTAGTAATTAGTACTGAACTAGCTTACATTTGATTTACCCATTACAATAGTCCATTTACAGTTAGCTACTGCTATCATAAAAATACACTTATATGAAAGTTTAAAATTCTACAAAAGGCACATTTAATGTCCAACAACCAATATTTTAGCAAAATTTATATTTTACTCAGAATTATTGTGCTCCTATTCGATTGCGCTCCTTCTGTTTAGCGTGCATGCGCGCAGCAGCGCTTGTTCACTCGCATAAGCCTCACCTACTCCTGACATCAAAATGGATATATTTTCATGACTTTCTAACATTTACAGATGAAAAATATACCTGTGACATGTCAGTTATGCACTGAGGAAAACACAACGTCTCAAATGCATTAAACAGCACAGATATATTCGCTGTTTGCCATGGTGGATCGATTTGATCCATGATCGACATTAAGGTCTGCTTAAGAATAAGCGTGCACAAATTAGTGAGATTGTGTGAACTTAATTTGTTGTTTATGGAACCGCTTTAGCCCCGATTGATTTGTTAGGTTCTTTCAAGTCAGGTTTTGGACTTTAATCCCATTTTTTTTCTCGGGTCTCCGTGGTGTTGTGATACATCATTTTCACGCACAGCGGTGATGAGAGAACGCGCTTGACAAACAAACACATAGATCACAGATTATTGGTCACTTACACAAGTATAGCACATCCACTAGTAATTATATATAAATAAACAGTTTTTTACCGATGCAAATATGTTAACGATGCATCGCGAAACAAATGCCGACTTGGTCGCCAGATACACACTTTAAACCGTCATCGCATCGTTAACTTTTTATGCGATGCACGAGCGCATCCGGGAATCTTCCATCCCTAGTGCACATGCTACCTTTGTGCAACTTTCTGAAATCCACATGGTGGTAGTGTGCAGCTGAACCCTTTGCGCACTTTCTAAAATCCCATATGGTCAGTGGCACGCTGAGGCACTTTTGTGCACTTTTTGAAATCCACATATTGGTAAGTGTGCACGTTATATTTTGCACACTTTTCTGAAATCCTGTATAGTAAGGGTTATGTGTTATTAGCCTCGTTCCCTTTCTCTGAATTGGCTTAGACCCTGGTACCTTGGGCTTCACTCAATCAGTGTGTCTCTGTTGACAGACTTTTGAAGCATCGCTCCCCTCACCATTGAGGTTTATTGTGAGTAAGGTGCTTTCTTTCGAGCATTTAAATTCTCTCCCTTCTGAGGAGTTGGATTCCTCGCTCCGTGGGCTGTTCTCGTGGTAGTGTTTAGCAGTGCTCCCTTTATCAAAGGGTTGCCTATGAGCACGCTACTCCTTTCTGAATTCGGAGTTCTCCTCTCACGTGAGAGTTGAGTTCTCCGTTTTCCCCAGAGCACCTGGAACCAGCAGCATCAGGGCGAATTGGGCCCTTCTTCTGCCTCTCTGATGCGCTGAGTTTTCTGGCTAGCTTGCAGTACACTTACCCTTCTGATTTCTAACGATCGTGCTGTAGGTCGAGCCCCCTCTCGTTGAGAACTGGGTGTGTTGCTCCCTCAGCTAAGTAAATTACTGCTAGCTGTTCCAGCATTGGAACATGCTGCAGGTTGAGCCCCCCTCTCGATTGAGAACTGGGTGTGTTGCTCCCTCAGCTAAGTAACTGCTCGCTGTTCCAGCATTGGAACATGGTGCAGTTTGAGCCCCCTCTCGATTCAGAGCTGGGTGTTTGCTCCCTCAGCTAAATAACTGCTAGCCGTTCCAGCATTATACCTTAGATCAAGTTGATGACTTCTCAAACATAGTGTTTTGGGATGCTCTTTCAGAGTGCCATGAGGGCCCCTTAGAACGGTATTTTTAAATCAATGTTATGGTAAGTGTGCACGTGAAGTCCTTGTACACTTTCTAAAATCCACACTGTGGTAAGTTTGCACGCTAGTACTTCGCGTTCTTTCTAAAATCCTGTATGGAGAGGGCTCCGCTCGGCAGCCCCGGTTCCACCTTGGGCACCACTCCACCTTGTATCCTCCGGATACCCATTTTTAACAGGGTGTTGCTACTAGGGGTCTGTTGAAACAGTTCCTTCAGCAAATGCAGAGCAAGCGGTAGGCCCCTGGACTTAGTATGATTCTAGGCTCTTGGTCGTATTCCCTTAAAGGAATCTATTCTTGATTCCAAGCCTTGAGTTCTACCCCGGGCCCAGGAGTTCTGGCCCTAACAGGTAAGTTTTTGGAGTATGTAGCCTAGGCCTTTGGCCCTAGGGGATAATGTCACTGACAGCCGTCTTAACGTCCCAGGGGCAACTCCAATGGCAATATGGTAGAGTTGGTACTTAGTGCTCGCAATGGTTTCTTTCATGGCATGCACTCCCTTCAGCATGGTGGCGTGGGTATACCGTTCACCATAGCGACCACTAGAGGACGCAGTTCGATGTTCCTTTGAAAGGGAACGTCTCAGGTTACTTACGTAACCATGGTTCCCTGAGTATGGAACGAGACACTGCGTCCTCTAGGTTTCCTGCCATGCTTCGGACGCAAGCTTCAGACGAAGAAGTGGATGATGTGTTCTCCCGGCGCCTATTTATACTATAGTCGCACCGATAGTGACATCATGGCTGTCGCCGGCCAACGTGTTGTTGTTTTCAATGTATGCTTCAGACACAGGTCACGACGAGGCATTCCCCATAGCGACACCTAGAGGACGCAGTGTCTCCTTCCCTCCTCATGGAACCGTGGTTACATACGTAACCTGAGACGTTTCTTTTGGAATCTTCATGTTTTAGGCCCTGTATGGTTTAATCCAAGAGATATGGGGATCTCTATGCATCTCCATGTCCAAATTGCAGAATCCTGCCCATTTTCAATGGTCAAAAACCAAATGTGAATTTGTGTTTATTCTAGTTATGACTGTTGACAACGTAAATATGCAAATAATAACAGTAACCTAGGGTTTAGGAATGTACAGTGTGACATGTCAGATTATGAATAACCACGATTAATGTTTAACTCTGGGTAAAGTATCAGAGTCTAGAATTACCCAGGGTCAAGTGTGAGAGACCTTTAATGTTTCAACGTTTGTGGTACTATCAGTGATACTTTTCACCCCCCAGTGAAAGGTGAAAATGCACTAAATTAACACTGAACTGACTTGAGCTGAATAATTACATTACTGTCTTGTCTCATATTTGAAGCAGGCCCAGATTGGCTAATCGGGAGCACCAGGAAAATTCCCGGTGGGCCGGTCTGTTTTTTGGCTGCGAGGGCCGGTACTGTCATGCCACTGCTATGGGGTTGAAATATGGATGACCGTATTTAAGGCATCAAAGAAGCGTCCCGTATGAAAGATATAACACAGTTTGTCCCGTATTCGCAGGCATACGTCATACATATAAAACAAATTCTCAATTGATAATTAATCATTATTTTTGCACAAAATATTGTTTTTTTTGTGAACATAGCTGGTTGTTGAAGGCTTAAAGGGGTCATATGATGCGATTTCAATTAATCCTTTCTCTTTGGAGTGTTACAAGCTCTTGGTGCATAAAGAAAATCTGTAAAGTTGCAAAGACTAAATAAAGTCTCAAATCCAAAGAGATATTCTTTATAAAAGTTTAGAGTCAGCCACACCTAAAACGGCTCGTTCTAACACGCCCCCACATATCTACGTCGCTTTGTGGGAAGATTTGCATAACGCTGCCTAAATGTTCATGCAAAGAAAGAAGGCTTTTATTCTCGCTGTAGTATTGTTGACGCTGCAGCCATGTCGTGAAGGTGCTGTGTGCTTCGTTGTGAAAGCGAAACTACTTTGTTTGGTCTTCCAAAGAGGACAATAGCCGCTTCGTCATGCCTAGAGCTGATCTGGTGGCTAGGAGGTTTCCCCGCTGAGGGAATACATCAACTTTCACCGTGGACGAAGCGGAATCTAGCCCGGGGTCCGTCACATGTGGTTGCCAATCATTCGTCGGATCCGCCGGGCGTGCCGTTCTTGACCCTGCCGCCTCAGCTCACACTATCCCGGCCTCAGCACACTCTAGCCCCGGCCTCAGCTCACTCTAGCCCGGGCCTCATCTCTCTCTATCCCGGCCTCAGCTCACGCTAAGTCGGGGCTTTTGCTCACGCTAGGCCGCTGTGTTTTTCCGTTGTGAAAGCGAAACTACTTGTTTGGTCTTCCAAAGAGGACACGACTACAAATCAGTGGTTAGGTTGTATTTACAACACCGTTCCAGAACAATTCAACCCAAATATCCAGATGTGTGCATCACATTTTTTGGAGGACTGTTTACTGATTCTGGGAGAGTAACTTTAGACTACAATGCCGGCAGTTCTGACTCACAGTAAGTACGTTTGCATTTAAAGGATTTGCACTGATGATTCAAACGCAAGTTTTGTCATTTCTTCGATCACAAATGCAGACAAGTTTTATGTTTATGCGGCGCGATGCAATTCAACGCAACGCGTAAAAAGACCGTATAAATCATTATAATCAGTAATTATTTCCCCCTGGATGTAACAAATGCCTGTTTGTAATGGGTTTATAATGGGTTTTGTCTCGTCGCTCCGGCCGGACATGGCATCAACAGTATTTGAGGGGCGTAACATTTCCGTCTCACATTTGAGGTATTCGGCCAATCACAACTCACTTGATAGCTGGCCAATCACAGCAGACCTCGCTTTTTCAGATCGATGAGCTTTTTAAAAATCGACACTTTTCAAAAAGGCTGGGCATAGAGGAGAAACAATAATGTACAGTATGTGGAAAATAATGTTTTTTTAACCTTAAACACATTTCATTAAACCAAATACAAAAAATAATGTTCTTTTAAGCAACATCATATATGACCCCTTTAAATTTATTTTTATTTATTTTCCTCTTTATTTAACAGCCTTAATTTACAATAGTGAAAGACATTTCCCCTCAGGTAGATTAAATGTTTTCCTACTTTGCAAAATTTTGGGCTTATAAATTGCATTCGCCCAAACTGATTTGCCAAAATCAAATTGCGGACGTAAGCGCGAGTCCTGCTCGCTGTGAAACAGGAACAGTCAGCAGAGGATTCCGCTTGGTCAAGTTAAGGCTGTTAAATGGACAGAAAAATACATTAAATTTTTTTTTACTTCTAGCGCTGTCACGGGTTGCTACTGTGAGGAAAGGAAAAAAAAAAAACAAAACAGAAGCGAGGAGACCAGGAGTACAAAACAAAAGAGTTTAATTCTTTTTTTCAAGGAATCACAAGTAGCACAAGGAATTGACAAAAAAAAATTCCAGACAAAGGAGAACAGAACGGGCTAGAACTAAATAGGGTAGATAACGAGGGGCAGAGAGGTGATGGGGATAACTAATAACAAGGAACAGATGATACTAATAATGAGAAAAGGAACTGGAAAGACCAAATAAGGACAACAGGAACTAAACGGGAACATACACGTGACAAGCGCATTCTTAAACTTGGACCTCATTTTAATTGAAGTAAAAAGAAAAAAAAATCCCCAGCCTGAAAAGGCTTTTATATTTGCCAAAAATATAACTTTTTTTACTTTAAAAACAAACAACAAGCCCTGTCCAGATTTAAAAGTAACGCAAAAGTAACGTAACGCATTACTTTCCATAAAAAGTAACTAAGTAACGTAATTCGTTACTTTTTTATGGAGTAACGCATTATTGTAATGCATTACTTTTAAAAGTAACTTTCCACACTGCTCCTGACCTCATGTTGGCCACAACATGACGTGGTTGTAACTCTCTGTTTTTATAAAACACATTGCACTTGCTCTTTCACGTCTTGAGTTTGTTACAGTACGTCAATGTTTCATACATATAGAGCACAGACTGGCTTAGAGGACCATTCAAATACAGTAAAGAATAAGAATAGAATCATCTCTACGTCAAACATATACAGTATATATTCTTATATTCTAATATAATGTATGTAATTCTCTCTATAAAATCAGGACATTGAACTGAACTAAGGTACAATAACACGAAATCATAATGAATTATATATCTTAGAAACACTTCTGCACCACTTAACACAGATGAAGATTATGTTTTGCTTACTGAATTGAAAAAATAAATTAATAGCATTCATTGATGGTGAAAATACGGAGGGGCAAATATTACACGCGGATTTATGGTCATAATTTTTCAGCTGTGACGCTGTTTATTATTGTTACGTCACTGCTCTGCGCTCCACTTAAGCTATTATGGCTTGAGCTGTCCATCAAAATCATGTAAATAAACAAAAGCAAGACAAAAATGAACATAACTCAGGTAATAAGCTGCCTATTTTATCTTTCAAGATCTGTGGGCGTCGAAGAAAACATGCTAAATAACATTTAAAAACAAGTTTTACATAAAAAAGCCCAACATATGAGTGCACATCAGTCTTGTCAATACACACAGGTCTGAAAGTATATGCTTATGGATCTTTATTGTTGAATGGCAGTGAACTGTAGGTACAGACTGTGAAGCTGAGCCCGTTAACACTACTCTTTTAAAGCTGCCAGATGACACCCATTAAGGTTTCATTTTCTTAAAATAAATATTGTTTATGGCACAGGTGTTCATGACGGCACATATTAGGGGGGAACAAAATACCTTAAACAAAACACACTGTAGATCTGAGTTTACACAGCAGATGATGGTAAAAACAAAACAGATGAAATAGAATTATAAAATTAGATGTGGTAGACTTGGTCTCATGCAGTGAAAATGGTACAAACAATAAATTTAAAACCAAAACGGTCAATGAGAATTTATGGCCCAGTCTGATCCTTACCATTTAGCATGTAACAGTTCACAAACACGCACAAAAACAACACACACACACACACACCCCACACACACTACACACACACACACACCCACACACACACACACACACACAAAGCTTGACTAAGACTAGCTTGCAACTGCTCAGTGACAATAAAACATTAAAACGCTAGAGTCCCCGGCCAAGATGGCCGCCACGCCAGAGTCCCCGGCCAAGATGGCCGCCACGCCTGAGTCCCCGGCCAAGATGGCCGCTACGGCTGATTCCCCGGCCAAGATGGCCGCCACGCCAGAGTCCCCGGCCAAGATGGCCGCCACCCCAGAGTCCCCGGCCAAGATGGCCGCCACCCCAGAGTCGGACGCGGAGCTTGGGCCAAGACTGAAAAGACTGATAGAACCTCCAGAGGTAGCGGCATCCGCTGCAGAACCTCCAGAAGTGTCAGTAATATCCACTTGTGAACTCTCTGCCTGTCCTGTCACGGCCACAGAGGCCATTCATGAACTCACAGACTGCCTTGTCATGGCCATGGAGGCCGTTCTTGAACTCATTGTCTGTCCTGTCACGGCCATGGAGGCCATCCATGAACTCACTGTCTGTCCCGCCACGGCCAAGGAGGCCGTTCATGAACTCACAGTCTGCCCTGTCACGGCCATGGAGGCCGTTCATGAACTCACTGTCTGTCCTTTCACGGCCAAGGAGGCCATTCAAGAACTCTCTGCTTGCTCCGTCACAATCAAGGGGATCCATATCTCTGCTGATTTGAAGTTTCCATAATTGATTATTACTTTCTTTCTCTTTTTCATCACTGTGAAGTTGCTTTTAAAATAATCTGTATTGTATAAAGCACTACATAAATAATGTGGGGGTTGGTGTTTGGTTTTGTTCATGTTATGGTTCCATTTCTTTTACTTTGTATTGTTTTCATGCTGTCAATGTCATGCTTCCTTGCCCTCACTGTATCTCTGCTGTGTAGGGTCATGTTCTGGTTGTAGTCTTAGTCATGTGTCTTGTTTCCCATTGGTTTGTTCATGTCATGTGACCCTCTTGTCTGCTATAAGTAGCCATCATGTTCCCATTGTACCCTGGTCATGTATTGATGTTGTAACCCGCTGTCGTTGAGTCTAGTCTGTTATGCCTCGTCAAGTCTGTTTCAAGCAGTTCTCGGATTATTTTGGATTTCACCTGTACATAAACTGCACTTGGTTCTTCACTACGCTTGCCTTCAGTGGACTGAATCGTTACAATAAATCAAGGTGACTTGACTTTCACAAGTCTTGCACACCCCAATTTCCCATAAGAATTTGTATTTTGTAGAGCGGGGGGCTACATTTTATCTGTTGATGAGTCAGTATTTTTTGGAGGAGATCAGTATGTCTGTATCTTTGAAGAAAGTGTAATGGTCAGCAATGCTCAACTTGGATCATATGCATTTTGCATTCTAATCGCCTTGATGTCAATTAAACAGTTCCAGGGCTTTATAACAGACATTATGCGAGAAGGCCACAGAAAGTACTGCATATTAATATAAATGTACTGTATCTTAACTGATTCTAAAACTGTACCTGCTGAACATATTTATCTAAGCCAAATCCAATCGTAGGAATCCATGCGATTGGAAATTTTGTGTGAGTGCAAAAAATTACCCAAGGCAGATTTTGCATCAGGTTCAAGATGATCAGTAAAATGTACCACATCAACCACTGAAAAGCTGTTTGGTTTGAAAGTAACCTCTGTGAGAGCTTTGTGCATTGCTAAACTATTGGACAATGGACGTTTTGTTTTTTTTTTTTTTTTTTTTTTTCTTTGTTTTTTAACAGCATTTGCTACTATCCTAATTGGAACACGACAAAACTCCCACCGCTTTTCTAATAAAACACTAGCCCAGAAAAAGGAGAACATGTGCTGTGTGGCCACCTGGGTTGAGCATCAGAGATTCCCCACAGACAGCTGTGTCATTTACTTACTTTCTGCCAAACTAGTGTACTGTGACAACAGTTAACACGTTGTGACAGTGCCCATTCAACCTCCTTTGTTGTAAAGCATGTTTGCAAACGAATGAAATGGATCTCCCCAGTTTCTTTCTAGTGTTTGACGACACAGTGTCAGAGACGTCCTAATCCAAACTCACCTTGTTTGTGGAGGCATGTCTGTCTTGGAAGGATTTGAGGGCTTCATGCTTAAAATGCAGTTGCCTAATTAGCTTTTGCCAGTAATAGTAGCAACATTTTTGTGATTCTCCATCTGAATACAAAGCTTCCACAATAAGTGCCTTGCTCTGTTTCCCTGTGCGTCCCGAACTGGCAACAGAATCATGGCTGCTTTTATCTATTTTGAACCTGTTGTGTTAATGTTGAAGACTGCACATTTTAAAAGAACTTCTGCGAGCAGTAGGACTTCAAAACACAATTCCTACAGGATTTTTACAAACCAACGTTTTTCCAGGGCCACCCTGTATTTGACAAGATCATTAGCATAGTCCCATTAAAAAGTCTTGAATGCATGTTTTACTTTGCTACAAAAGACTTTTAACATTTGAATCTAGTGGCAAACATTAGAAACTATGCAACTGTAAACAAGCTAGATAAATGGGCACATATAAATAATGATACGATGGACCACAAATACTCTCATTACAGCTAAATGTATTTGTTTTTCTGAAATTAAATTTATGGTTTAGTTCACACTAAATTTGCCAAACTATTTTCCCTTAAGTTAAACAGACTCAGACGTGAAAGGTTTTTTTTGTGTCTTTGTTTGTTTTTTTCTTCCCTGTTCCTGATCAAAATGGGAATCTAAATAATAATCACTCTTGGTTCATTAAATCACAGATTCTGTGAACTTTTGAAGTGGATAAAGATGGAATTTATAGGTGACCTCAACTAGAACAAGATGGAATGGACATTCCCATTGGGAAAGCTGTTGGCCATTATTCCATTTGTGGTTTACGGGGACTCCTCCATAGGCGTAATGATTTTTATATACTGTACAAACTGTATTTTACATTGCCCTACACCTAAACCTACCACTCACAGAAAACTACTGGCAATTTTTTAATTTCACAAAACACCGTTTTGTATGTTTTTTAAGCCTTTTTTTTACGGGGACACAGGAAGTGTCCTATAAACCATGTTTACATTGTAGTACCCCTGTCATTATACACATTTGTGTCCTTATAAACCAGATATACCAGTACACATATTCACACACACACATTTACATTTACATTATATAGTGTATATGTTGTAGAACCCATGTCATTATACACATTTGTGTCCTCACAAACCAGATAACCAGTACCCAGTTCACATCACAAACACACACATATTTACATATATCTGGAATGTTGTAGTACCCCTGCATATACACATTTGTTCCCACAAACCAGATATACATTACCATGTTCTCCTCACCCACACACACACACACCACACAAATATCACACAAACACCCAATCTAAAACCATCCACCGAACTTATCTGGGAAATAGACTCCCAAAATAACCCTACAGCATCCCAGCAGGCTTCAAAATAAGATGAGCTTCGACACCGCCTGCCTTTGAATGTTCTGGGATGTTCTGCACCATCATCTCCTAATGTTGAGTTTAAAGGGAAAGGAAACATCTGTTTCTTTAATGTTTGTGTGTGAACAGCTTGCAAACTCTTCAAAGAAGCAACATAGCATAGTATCTTCTGTCAGATTAATCTAATGCACACTTGTTTGCTTTCTCTCTGCCCTTGACAGCAACATCAAACTAGTGAACCTTTTTCTGACTGCAGTATAACCAGGATGAAATGGCAGCTCAATTTGTCACCCCTGCATGTCATTTTTGACAAGTGCCACTGTTTGTATTTAAACTGCCTTGTAACAGTAAATTCCAATTGGCCTACATTACATTAGGAACAGGTATTTAGTATCATTACAGGCGTCCTGTCTTTAAAGTAGGTTAACTGTGTTGATTTCTAACTATAAAAAGTGACAAATCTAGACTGTAAAAGTGTGCATAATGTTGCCCGATCTTACGGAATTGCCATGCATTGGCTAAGGTGCTCTTAATGGCTGTTAGCACATTGCTATATGGTTCATAGAATGTTTTGGTGGTTTCTAGGTGTTTGCTTACTGGCCCAAATCAAGACCCCATCTGCATTTTCCAAATCTCTATGATAATCTGGAATAGGGCTAAATTATATTGATATTTCTGAGATTTTGCCAATAATGATAATTAGCCAATATTTTGGTGAGTTTGTTTTTGTGCTGGTACCTCTTGGCTGGTTTAGGACTGTCGTGGACAGCTGACTCCCCAAAGTTTTCATGTTCTTCATAGTAGGTGTGGTGGTCAGTAGGGCTGGGTGATATGTCAAAAAAATCTTATTGATAATCGCCTTTAAAAAATATTGCGATATCCGATTATATCGTCTACCTAAAGTTTCTCTTTCATTTTGGCATTATCGCCTGTAGACACATTTCATGATGGTAAGTTTAATTTCCTTAATTATAACAATTGCAGCGTTGTTTTTAAACTTGTAGTCAAGCTATAACGTATTTGATATTTATCATGTATGACTAAAATCATGCAGGGATTAAAAACGAATTCTGAGCAAAAACGTTAAGGTTTTTTTTTTTCCTTTCTGGTAGCCTACTAGTTTGGAGGTCTCTTTTGGCCCGTTTTTAACGAAATAAAAATAACTGCTTTATTTATTTATAAGCAGGGTTATTTAAATTTAATTTTTGTATTGTAATTTTTATAATTTTTATTTTATTAATCAAAATACAACACCCACAATATAATATTCAGTGTCGGGCTGCTGAAACTCTGAAGCTTACTGAGCTGAGAAGCCTACTAATGTCTTCATCCATTTGCAACAAAACATTATAGTTTTGTTGCAAATTAATTAAGTATTTATAGTGCTATATCTCAGCTTAATTAAACATAATTATATTGTATACACGGTTTAAAAAAATCTGAAAAAAATATTGCACTGAAATGTGCGCTGAAGGAATTTGCTTAGCCTATTTTAATTATCTTCCATTTTGTGGTTTTTTTTCATCATTTTACAGTCTGTTTAAAAAAATATTCAGAAACACATGCAGTGCTACTTTTTGTCTTCTTTTTCTTTTGTTTAAGTTTTATTAAACTGCAGATCAAAATAGAATAGGCCTATACCCTAAATAAGGATAAATTATATTGGAACGCATCTCCAAAATAATCGCATAGGCCTACACAGATGCACGTTGCCATTACAGTAGTCAGCGCCGAACACCAGGCAAATAAAATATAAACTGAGGTTACATAAGTGATTCAGTCAAGATCGGTGAGAGAGTTTATTTTGATTAATATGAATGACTGGCGGCAGCGGCTGCTGTCAATGCACGGATCCATTACACCCTTGTTTTCTTTCTCAATGTTCATTTAAGACAACTAACGATTGTATTTATGGGATATTTTGATATAATTATGTGTGTATTTGTCCTTTCGAATATGTAAAAATGCAAGAAAGAGAGCTCAGTCCAGTGTTCGCTTATATAAGAGGTGGCTTTTGAGCATGTGCTTTGTATGTGTCTGCGCAGCACAAAAAAAACAGCACGCGAGTGCAGAAGTGAATAGAAGAAGTGCTATTTTGTCTTCTTGCAGTTGAATCTTTTGAAATCACAATAACTGCGCATACAGAAATCGAGAAGCAGAATCGAAATTTAATTTTATAAAAAGTAATTTGATTCCTGACCTTAGGTATCTGATTTCCAAAATTGGAATAGCTTTTCTATTCCTAACCCTCATACTAAATTATTTCATTCTTTCATGCAAAAAGACCTGTATGGTGACTATGGGGCTATGTAAAATATTTTTTGCAACTTGGTTTATCATTTGTCTGATTTATCATTTTTTCCCGATAATGTCGATAATCGTCTGTTACCTGACTGTTGACATCGACATCACGATACTTACGAGACATCATCGATATATATGATAATATCGTACTTGTGAGCCCTGTTTGAAATTGTGTAAATAGGCTAAATAGGATACTACATATGGGCGGGCCATCTGGCTATATAAGTGGGCATTCTGGCAAAGGCTCCTCAGATGTATTCTCCTTCTGCGACGACCACGATCTTCGCTCTACGAGACTCGAAGTCTTCATCCGCAACGGATCAAGACCTCTCTGCTCGGCTCATTCACCACTCCCGCGAGCTGCCTTCAGCGCCCACAGCAGCTGCGGTCTCTTTGATTCCCAGCTACCATCTGGAGAGATTAAAAAAAGTCATTTTTTATCGGCGTTGATGCGAATGCCGCACCGTTACTGTGGCTTGTGCAAAGGCACTCCACGGTGAGTGCATATCATGCTTGGGGAAATCCCATGATAAAGCCGCGATCACAGAGACTGTGTGTGTGACTGATAGTTGATGCTATAATGCTAGCATACTCTTCCTTGGGTCTGCAATGCCCCATTGGAGTACGAGCCCACTACACCAGAGGCGTGGCCTCTTCTTGGGCTTGGTCTAGCGTTGTCTATCGCAGAAATCTGTGAGGTGGCCAGATGGGCCTCGCCGTCCACATTTTACAACCTGGAAGTCCCTGCCTTGCAGGCTAGGGTCCTTTCTGCATAGTTGGCACGCACCTGCCAGAGGGCGGGATTAGCTCTGTGTAGGGTTTGACCATAACACGCTCAAACTCGCCAGAATTGCTTTACTTCTTGTATGCTCTCGGCCCTCCCTAAGTGATGATTCTGTACAGTTACAGCTGTGCTGTAAGTTTTTCGTGGAACGATTACCCAGGCCGGACGTGACCTTTTTGCCGTTTTGCCACATGTAAGGCTTACCCTATTATACTTGTCCCTCTGAGCCCCTTGGGTGCTTAAGGAAAGTTCACATACCAGTCGTTCCTCTCTATAGCGTGATTTTACCGGTTCCCATAGCGTCTAGCAACGCAGTATGAGTGTAGTATTGAAAGGGAACGTACTTGGTTACTAATGTAACCTTGGTGCCCTGAGATATGGGAATGAGTACTGCGTTGCTAGCCATGCTATGGAGCTGCACAACTCAGTTTTGTCGCTTCAGTCGAAGTAACCTGAGGATCCTATGCCAGAATGCCTGCTTACATAGCCAGATGGCCCCGCCCATATTGGTGGGCTCTGGCGGGCTTTGTGGCTATAGGCTCGTGCAGATCCATTGACTTGCCATTGGTTCGTTTTTATTTTACTGCACGAACCATTGGCCGTGCATTTACACTGCATTATTAAAAAAGGCTTCAGTATCTGAGAAAAAATGACTTTTTCCCATAGCGTCTACCGATGCAGTACTCGTTCCCGTTTCTCAGGGAACCGAGGTTACGTTAGTAACCTAGTACGTTATTCAATCAAGAGCAGTGAGTGATTCTCTCTCTCTCTTTTTTTTTCTTTGATTAACATCAAGGAACTTACAGCAGCTAGTAAATTGGATCAAGGAACTTACAGCACCTAGTAAATTAGGCACAATTACTTTAAGACGCGATGCATGGATCTGGTATACAATATACTAGGGGTGTAACGGTACATGTATTCGTACTAAAAATTTCCGGTACGGTTCTTTCGGTTCAGTACGCATGTGTACCGAACAAATACAGTATTGTTTTAACCACTGCACAAGTGGAACTTCATTGGAAACTTACAGATATATTGTTACTTTTGATATGAAACAAAGTCTCATCTTTCAAATTATGTGCTTTTTTTCAGGAAATTCAAACAAATGCCATTTTGGCACTCTTTGATGTGGCGACAGATCGCATATAAACGCCTCCATTCAAACGGCAGCGTAGAGCGCGAGCATCCCGTCCTCTTTACTACTAGTTTTAACCCGAAATAAACATGAATGAGCATCTCATGCCTCATGTAATTGCTCAATCAGTGTTTCAACCACGGAAAGACATCAAATATACAGCGTGGAAATAAAATGTCACGTATTAATTTACCTCAGCAAGTCATCAGTGTCCACAGCTTGTTAGTGTGCTTGATAAATGTTGTAGTGCGAGAATATCATTTCACTAATAATTGACTGTTTAATAGATCTATTATGAAACAAGTTACGAGAGCCACTGTGTGAATTAATAGGCTATATTTCAACAACAAAAATATTTTTTATAATTTAGAAGTTATTTCAAAAACTGCATTATGTTCAATTTACATGTTTGCATACATTTTTTTAAAGTTGAGTGTTGATTATTATGTTTAAAAATAAATAGTAATTTCATTTACGTTTGGGCTATGTTGTTAATTGTAACCTGTCGAATCAGCTCATGGGAAATATGAATAATTAATCATAACTAGTTATAATTAATTATGAATATTTAGATCGCTGTAGATATTTAGCTGACCTCTCAGGTCAACTGTCTGTCAATTCTAAGAACGTTAATTTCCAGGGGGGGGGGGGGGGGGGGGGGGGGGGGGGGGGGTGTTTAAGGAAAGAATTTAAACTTCTTACTGTACAATTCTACAAAAGCTTGTAACGTAAATCTGCATGATTATTGTCTCCGGTTATGAGTAAACAATGAACATGTCAAGTGTGATAAAAGTAAGGTTTTTATTAACTACATAAACACTTAAACTAGTCTAACATACTACATAAACACATAAACTGGTCTAACATCCTACATAAACACATAAACTGGTCTAACATACACATACACACACACACACACGCATACAGTTGGTATAGGAAAGGGTTAAAGTTTAGCACTAAAGTAAGAGACATAAGGAATGACATTTATGTAACCATTTTGCATATTCAGCAGATCTACACCTGAGGGAAACGTCAAATCCTTAGTTCAAACACACCTTTGTAAAAAGGTGCAACTTATACTTAATGTATCAAGTAATAAGACTAAGTTTGATACTTGCAAGTCTTGTCTGTCTGAAAGAGATTCCTGATGCAGTCTGAAGGCTCAAGTTGATCTTTGCTGAAGTTGGTTGATGAAAAGAACCAGTTTTGAGTCAGAGAATCTTGGTGAAATGGAGAGGTGGGCCGAAGCCTGGCACTAGCTTAGGATGTTCTGGAGCGTTGGAGCGTCTTATCGAAACCTAGCAGGACCACCGACTGGGGCGGGTCCCTGGAGCCGGTCCTTTAAGGTCGGAGAAGATCTCCGCTTTTCAAGATGGGCTTGTCCAATGAGAGGGATGGAAATTTCCTAGCGGGAGGTGGCTATTGCTGGAGGGTTTACGACTCTTTGTTCTCTAAGCATGGTAATTTGTAAATGGACTTGAATCGAAATTACTAAAGATTCTCAGGACCCTAATATATATTGCCTATGTACCAACATATAATATACACGCTTGTTTCGATCATAAGAAGGCGAATTCATAGATACTAGACAAGGTAGGATTACAAATAGTGAAAGGATGACAGGAATGGGTTCCCTCATAAGCATGCCTGAAATAGTCTAAAAATATCAAAGACAACATACATCATGACCTGAAGGATATGTGTGTTCATTCAAAGGAAGGTTTTCCTATTAATTAATTAATTAGTAGAAAAGTCTATTTCTACTGTGCATTGTGCCTCTTGCTTTGGAAAATTCAGTGAGAGTCTCTCTGCTCACATTCCATGAGGTCGTAAATGTATCTGGTGTCAGTGTTGTTATGGAACCAGGTGCCTGTTCGGCTTCCTGGGGTGTTACAGAGTATTTGTTAAATCTAGCTAACAAAATATATATTGTGTGTTTGAGTGGTCCAGACGCTACAAACCTTATAGTAACATAGAAGGGCTCCCTTAGAGCATAAGCTGAGGTAGATTTTTATCCCTAAGAAAATTTTAATTATAATTTAATGTATTTAAAGAAAGACCAGTAAACCACTTTTTAATAAAAAAAATGTTTAATTTTCCCCCTGCTGTACTGAAACCGTACCGAACCGTGACGTCAAAACTGAGGTATGTACCGAACCGCCATGTTTGTGTACCATTACACCCCTACAATATACACATCTTTATCAATTGTTTATGTTCACGCAAAAAAAAAAGAACTAAATTCTGTGTTTGCGGGCTCTGAAATTATACTTTAAATATGAAACTAAAACTTCCTATAGGTGGCGGCAGGTTAATTAATTCACTCAACTGATTCACTCAAACAGCTAATTTGTTGAGGGATGAAACAAGTGACTTTACAAATGGGTCATTGAATCATTGACTCACCCGATTCATTAATATCACAGATTCATTCAGTAACAAAACACGTCTGTGTGTTGATCAGAGACGCACAGCAGTTCTGTTGCGGCTTATCCTATGGGATTTATTTGTGTGATATTTATGTCTGCCCAGTAAAGATTTGATAATTTAGAGAAATATAGCACACCTCTCTTCGACAAACCACACAATCTGAGATATTATCAATCATATAATTTCACTGATTATTTACTTGTTAATGAAACCTGGTAATCTCTGTGCAGTACGCAGTAAAGCTTCGAATTATGACATTTACTGCACTTGCACTCCTCCGTAAAAGTGGAGGAATGTGTCTTAACCCTGGCAGGAAGAATCAGCCAGGCTGAATGCATAAGGTGTGACATGAACCGGGGAAGCTGAATACATTTGCATGCAGAATCACATCCATCAAGGGGGCCACATTGGTGCGCTCCCTTTCAGTCACGGTCGCCTGGGTAATGGACAATGATTTTGTTGTGCCTTTTGTCACAATGCCATAAAGCTCTGCAGCCAGTCAGGCAGAGCAGCCTAACGGAGGTCCTATCGGCACAAGACACCTGACAGCTGAGGAAGCAATGTTGTAGTCAAACTCAGTTGTAGAAAATGCTTATGTAACCTGAGCCTTCTGTTTCTTTGTTTTCCTCATTTCATTTCTATTGTTTTACATAAAAACTCTTGCAAACCCTTGGGCAATTTGAACATCAGTCACGTTCATTTAACCTTCTCTGATGAGGCAGTTCACATTCATTAGAATACATTGTATGTGGATCCACATACTGTCAAAGCATTATTTCCTTAATTGCCCCCTCTCATGCTTAACTCACCTGTGGGTATTCATTCGTAATGCCATCCTGACCTTTTTTCTTAGATGGCCAATAATGTCTGACGGTGCTAGTTCTTCTGAGTCTTCCAAAGATAAAGTTGTGTGCTCTGCCGTTGAAGAGAGCTGTCATTTTACCCAGCCACTGTACCATGAAATAGAACTTGTAGAGCAAAAATAGAGCAGCGGAATTCAAGTGCAGACAGAATGGCCCTGCGGAGGTTCAAAATAGTTAGGTAGTAGATCAGTCTAACTTTACCGAATGAGTGGGATAACAACTCTGAAAACTATCATTATTCCCCAAAGTATATCATGAGCCAGAAAACACTCTCAGAATGAGGAATAAAACAATTTGTGGGTTTCATACATTTTTTTTCAATAGGCTGCTAACTAGCAATAGCTGACAACTGCACTTTCTGAGAAAGAAAGGTGTGTGTGTGTGTGTGTGTGTGTGTGTGTATATATATATGTATATATACAGTATATAGTGTCACACAGAAGAATTACTCTCGAGATAAGAAGTTTACACAAAGTAGAACTAACAGAGCATTGCTGGAGATTCAAGCATTAGCAGAGAATTATTAGTGAATTAATCATTGTTTTGAGTTGGATGGTATCAATGAATCGGCTTAACCAGTTAACAAAATTCTGCAAATCTTATGCAAAAATGCAAATTATATTTCAGCTCTAAATGAATTTGTTGCTATATTCACATACAGCAGCTATTAAAAATTTAAAAAGGAAAAAAAGAAAGAAAGAATTGTAATTACACAGGTGATACAGAAAAAAAAAACTACATGAAGAATCAAGTTTACAATATATAGAAGGTGCACAGTGTCATTCACACAAACGTTAAACACCATCATGGTAACACACATGACAAAAAATAATTCAATGAATATTAATTAAACAACATAAGATTTTACTTAAAACCCTAATATGTACATAACTTATAATACAAACGAATAAGAAACTCTAACGAGACGACAGGGACGAGAGACATGCAGATCCATTTGCAAAGCTTTATTCATTAGAATTGTCAGAAACAGGTGAGGGTCAGACAATGGTAACAGGTATATTGAGGGCAAGACACAAGAGTAATCCGATAAACAGGCGTAGATCGATCAACAGCAAACATAATCCAAAGGGCTTGGACAAGAGGGGTAATACAATAAAATGAGCAATAGTCCAGGCGACGTGCAAACACTGTCTGAAACAGCAAGGCAAAGGGTTAATCCAAGATAAACAGGCAGAAGATCAGAAAAGACTAAGGAAACTAGAACTAGAAACTTGAACAAGGACAGGGAACTAGCTCCGTAAAGTAGCTACGCTAAACAGCATAAATGATTAAACAATACTCGGCAGTTTGAACAGGATCTGAGTGGGTGTTATATAGAGTGTGTGATTGGTTTCAGGTGAACGTGAGATTAGTGAAGTGGCTGCTGGGAAATGTAGTCTGGGGTGACATGTGAAAGTCTGTGTAGTGAGAGAGTTATAAAAAGGGAAGAGTGACCTCTGGTGGTAATTGAACAGAAGTCCATGATTCGGATTCGTGACAGAAACACATTTATTTAAATTAAATATCATCAAATGTGAAGTGTCACACAGGGCATTCTGGGAGTATTATTTTACATATTTTCACTGTAAATTATAAAATGAATTGTTTTTTGTACTTTTTATAGTGTTGGACACATTAAATAAACACACTAAATACCACAATAAGTAAAAATATAATAAACATGTATAATAAACATGTAACATTCACCATTTGTATATGTCCCGAAACTCCATCTTCTCAATACAATCTGTTATTAATAGAATAACAGCATTGGAAAAGACATAATGGCTTTCGTGACCACTCTGTCTCTGGAAGATTGGAATTTAATGCACTGAATGGTAGTTAACATTCTTGTGCCGCATCTGCATACAGTTGTTCAATTTCAATATTTGCGTAATTCCTTCAGACCTCAAGTGTTACGCATGAGGAAAATTGAAAATGAATAGTTCATTAAATGTATGTGTCTGCAGTAATTGGCTTCAGTAGATGTGGGTGAGGGTGGGAGTTTGGGTTGGATTGCGGGGCATGCACAGCTAATTTGCTGCCATTGGACACAAGTACTTATCTTGCTTCTCTTTGTGAGATGATAAGACCTTAACAAGGAGTTTGAAATAGGCTTGCTATGCAGAATAGATTATTTTTCTGTAATGCAGACAAATGCTTATGAACGAATGCTTAGTTATCTCGTTCGTAATAAAAAGTTAAGTGTTTAATATACTATCCCCCGGTTTCACAGAGAAGGCTTAAGCCTAGTCCCAGACTAAAATGAAAGAAACTTGCACTGATTGATCTTAAAATATGTCAGTGGCCTTGTTTTGTCTCAAGATCCACACCAGTAATGTTTTTTCTTTCTAAGGAATGCTAATAAAAATTACTTAAATGGCCTAATTGAACTATGGCCTAATACCAGCTTAGTCTAAGCCCTGTCTGTGAAACCAGGCCTATGACTTGCAGTTTGTGCATTAACTACTGTAATTGCGCTACTGTGCTGACAGAATGCCTGTTTCTCTATTGAAGATCTAGTCCACGGCTGTTCTGGAGGGAAACTCCTGCAAAGTTTAACTCCAACTTGCCTCAACACACCTGCTTTGATGTTTCTAGTATGCCTGGTAAGACTTGATTAGCTGGTTCAGGTGTGTTTAAATGGGTGTGACAGCGGCCCTCCAGGAGTAGGATTGGACACCCCTGATCTCCAGTAGTCTGATCAAAGGAAACATTGGCAAGAAACATTTAAACCACATTTATGTAATTATATTACAATACAGTGATTCTTGCCAGAGCCACGTGTGCAGCATGTAAACACTTAGCAGTTTTAAGTGGCAGAGTGACATTCCACAGTGACAGTTCTTATCCTGGCTTGGTCCTTTCCGATCTCTTTTCGACTTTGCTTCCTGTCCACTCTGCACTATACTATACTAGCCAAACACCCAGAGTGGTTCTCAGCCAGGATTATATAGGAAGATTTCCTTTTTGCTGAGGCTTCAGAATAATTAGTCACATGGCACTTGTGGCCGGAGTCATTAGCTTAAAAAATAATGGTACTGGAAGTGAGTGCTTACCAGCAATGATGGTGGGATGAGTGTTTTGCACTTTTGCAGGCTGTGAATTGGAATTGAATTCTAACAGTTTTCTCCAGGTATTATAGATCTCCTTGGTGCTGACCAGTCTGAATGCTCTAAAGAGAGTAGAGAAGATGTGATTTAACCAGATGCAAGAAGCTGCTGACTTTGTCTTTGATCAGTCCCACTGCAATCATTACTCCACTGTGAGCTTGCATGACTTCTTATTCTGAAGTCAATCTCAAATAAAAGCAAAAAATAGCTGCCACAATCTTGCCTGCTGCATTACCCTGTTCAACTTTCTTGACTGACTTTTTGTAAAGTGGAAAATCCAAAGCAAAGATCCAAAGGGATTTTTAAAGGGGTCATATGATGCTTTTTTAAAGATCATTATTTGGTGTATTTAGTGTAACAGAATATGTTGACATGCTTTACTGTTCAAAAAACACATTATTTTTCAAATACTGTACATTATTGTAGGTCCTCTATGCCCCGCCTCTCTCAAACTCTTCGTTTTCTACAAAGTCCCTCCTTCCGAAAAGCGCAGTCTGCTCTGATTGGCCAGCTGACCCAGTGCATTGTGATTGGCCGAACACCGCAAGCACTCGTTGGAAATGTAACTCCCCTTACCTTAATTGCGAGCTTCATCTTTCAAAATAAATGTAAAACAGTAAATAATGTCATTAGTTTTACCCTCAGTTTCAGCCTGGAAAGGGGAACAGACACAGTGATGATGCAGTACACAAGCCGCGGTTAAGACAGCTGCCTCTACTGTGACGCTGTCTCTCTCTCACACACACACACACACACGATGCGCAAAACTCCGCATTTTAACAGTCAATAGCAAATACTTAACGAATACCAAACAGTAGCTGCTTCAGAGTGCCAGATTGTCGTAGCAAGTCAGAATACCCCGCCTCCTAGGTTTCACCGAAACGTCCGGCCATAAGATGGTGTGGCTAGTGCATCTGTTGTAAGTATTTTTAAAGATTCCTAAATGCATCTACTTTCCGAAGGCCAAATAAAGTGCTTTTGCTTTCGCCTAGAACACACAGCGTCTCTCTGACATGCTCCTTCAACACTAACTGCGGTTACTGAAACAACGCCTTCTTTCTTTGCTTGAACATTTGGGTGGCGTTATGCAAATTTTTCCACATAGTGATGTAGATATGTGGGGGCGTGTTAGAACGAGCCGTTTTAGGGGGGCGTGGCAGAGTCTTAACTTTGATAAAGAATATCTCTTTGGGTTTGTGACTTTAGTCTTTGCAACTTCAGTGATCTTATCTATGCACAATCAGCTTGTAACACTCCAAAGAGAAAGGAAAACTTGAAATCGCATCATATGACCCCTTTAATGCAGAATCCTGAATGTATTTCATGTGATTCCAGGAAATCAGATTTAAAGAGACTACATTTGTTAGAATAGTTTACTTCATGTTGCTAGACATTTAAAAAAAATTCTAAAATAAGGTAGATGGGGAAATATACCCTCCTTAAAAATAGTATTTACTGCTAAATTTATAAAGGTATTGATGATTTTAACATGTACATGATAACAGTACATCTAATATGTTATGAAAGGAAAATAAATACACATTTGATAATGTAGTTTATTTAAGGTAAAGTTGAAAATCATGAAAGGTAATACCTTGCCCCTCTACTGAAGTAGATCCCTTACCTAGAGCAATTATTTTTTAAAGGATATCATTAATGTAAAATGCTAAATCAAACTTCCAATGTTAATTCTAACACTAATTCTCAGTCAAAGTGATATATCTACATATGCAGAGATTTAAAATGTACATATAATTTATGAACTGTTCAATAACTCCATGAATTATAGTATATAAATGAAACAATTAAAACACCATCGGCAACATGCCACTGATGGTCTTCAGCACAAATTCTGAGAGAGCCATCTCACCATCTAACTTATAAGGGCATTTTTTTCTAATCTTATTAAATGAATGTGTCATCTTTCAAGAGTTAAGAGGCATTTATTTGTCGTTTGCACAATTACACTGGGCATTGAAATGATTGTGACAAGGCTCAGACTTGCAGTAACATTAACAGGACAACACACAATTTAGTATACATGACCATACAAAATTAGACACAGGTGGAGGGCACTGGTATATCTGTCAGACTTTTGTACCTGTTTTGCCCCGTAGTCCTTCCAGCGTTTCCTTTTTTGGTCAAGTTCCTGTCCTCGTTTAGTTTGATTATGTTCCATTGATGTCACCTGTGTTCCCCAATTATCCCTTGTATTTAAGTTCTAGCCTGTGCCATTCTCCGATATTGAATGTTCATTGTGTGCTACATGTGTTCCTGTCTGCCCTGTATACCCCGTGTTGGAAGGAATAAAGACTGTGTTTACTGCAAACTCTCCTGTGTCTCCTCGTTCCTCGCGCATCAGTGTAGTACAACCGTGACAATATCAAAGTGACATGCTATTTTGTAGGCAGAACAATAAATACTATAAATACAAATAAATGGCAGTAAACAAATACAAGAAATTCCTGAGTAAGTGTACTTAGATAATAAATACAAAGGTGACAGCAACAAATACAATAAATATACAAAATAAAACTTAAGAAAAGTAAGTAGACCTGAGACAGAATACTGAGGTAGAAGTCACAGTGTCCGAAGTGGTAATAATAAGTGTTAGTAGTAAAGTGTTTCAGAGCTAGATGAAGGTCCGTTGGCTGTTAAGCAGTCTGATGGCTTGAAGATAAAAGCTGTTCCTCAGTCTGGTTTATTTTGATCGTATGGTATGCAAGCATCTGCTGGACAATGTTGTAGCAAACAGGTGGTGAGAAGGGTGAGTGCAGACCTTGATGATGCTGCAGGCCTTTCTCAAGCAGCGTGTTTCGGAAATGCCATATCACAAGAGTGCGATAAAAAGCAACACTAAAAAGTACTAAAATTAACTATATAAAGCAAAGCTAAATGTCATGTGGAAGAGTTTCTCGAAGTCGCCCATCAGGTGCCCTGGAGTGATGATACAGTGAAGTCTATTTTCTGGGCTGGACTAGATGACCATCTCTTTCACCAGGTACCTGTATCTCTACATGTTCCCTTGCTCAATATATTGAGTATGTTCTATGGCTGAGTGGTTCATCCCTCACAGTTGGTGAGGTGGATGAAGACACAGTCTTCACAGTCACCCCTGTTCACACCAGTCCATAAGTTTGTTCCACAGTCCACTCCAGCCCATGATCCTGCTCCAGAATCTGCTCCAGAGTGTCAGCCCAATCCAGATCCGCAGAAGCCTCAATTCCTCATTTGGCCTCAGCCCAAAAGAGGAGGCTGAGGAAAAAGAAACGGTCCTAGATGGCTCCAGCCTCAGACCAGAGTCCAGTGATTGCTCCAGCCCCTGATCACCGTCCAGTGACGGCTCCAGCCCCTGAGCTCACTCCAGTCCCAAAGTTCAGTAATGAGTCTGCTTCAGTCCCAGAGTTCAGTAATGAGTCCGCTCTAGCCCCAGAGTTCATTAACAAGCCCACTTCGGCCACTTAGTCTGCACCAGAGCCCGCTCTAACCACAGACTCTTTTTTAGAGTCCATTCAAATCTGTGAGTTTGTTACAAACTTCCCTCCAGTCCTTGAGTAACTGCGAGAATTCCCTCCAGACCAAGAGTCCCTCTAAGAGTTCAACCAAGAGTCCATCCCAGACCTCAACTGGGACTCTCTTCTCAGAGCTCAGCCCAGTGGTCGCTCTCATCCCAGAGCTCAGCCCACTGTCTGCTCTTGTCCCAGAGCTCAACACAGTATTTGGCAACCATGGCCATTAAGTCAAAGTCTCCTGTCATCTTGAATTTTATCCCTGAATCTCTTGATCTCATGACCATCATGCCAGTACCCGGCCAGATAGTTCAAAGCCTGGAAGAGTCAGAGAGCCTCCTATCACTGATTGCTCTCCCTGTTACGGCGATGGCCATAATGTGTGTTTGGGCTGCACACTGCTATCCTGCTTATATAGAAGATGTTTATATAGAAGAGTTTCCATACGGCCAGGGAGTCCATTTCTGAGTTTCTTATCTGTCTAGTTGCAAACACAAGGATACTTTTCTGTCTGCTTAGAAGTGACCAAGGAGGTTGAGCCTGAGTTTCCTGTCTATTCCCATACAATCACAGAGATGGATCCAAGCCAGCATATACTCCCGGTGATCTCGAGCCAAATTATCTGCCTGGGGTTTGAGTTGTCTGCTCGGACATGGTGGTCTTCGGCTCTGCCTTGGAGGTCTTCAGCTATTTACCTGCTATACTTACCTGTTGTTCCTGCTGCTGAGGGGTGTGTTATCCGGTTTCCATCATTTCTACTCACCCGTTCATTCTGTGTTCACCCTGTATTCCCAAATAAACCTTTGCTGGATTCACTTTACACATACAACATTTATTTATTTATTTCTACTGAAGCAAGAACATTTTTTATCCAAGAACATCTATCACCCATGTGAAAAACTAACTGCCCCTTAAACTTCAAATATAGTTGTGGCACCTTTAGCAGCAATAACTGCAACCAAGTGCTTCTGATAACTGGATATCACTCTTTCACAGTGCTGTGGTGGAATTGTGGCTTATATGTCTGCATTAGTTCAGACATGTCTGAGGCCTGGTTAAATTCCTAGCACAGCATCTCAATTGGGCATACTGTAAGTCAGGACTTTGACTTCACTTTTACCTTTCAGAAGTGGACTTACTTGCTTTGGATCGTCTTGCGAAGCAACAAAACATCCGCACACCAACACACTGCCACCACCATGCAGGCATTTTGTGGAATTCCACGTTAGGTTTACACCAGATGTAACCCCTGTCTTCCAAACAGTTCCTCTTTTGACTAAACAGTCCACAAAACATTATACCAAAAGGTTTGATGATCATCAATGTGTGTTTTGGCTAAATTCAGATGTTATTTTATGTTAGCAGTGGTTTTTGCCTCACCACTCTTGCATGGATGTAATTTTTGTCTAGTGTATTTAGAATAGTAGAGTCATGAACATTCAACTTTATTTATACGGAAGAGGCCTGTAGTCCCTTTGATGTTGTCCTTGGGTCTTTGGCGCCATCCTGGATGAGTCATTGCTGTGTTCTTGGAGGAATTTTGGAAGGTCAATCACTTCTAGTAAAGTTCGCTACTGTGCCAGGTTTTTCCATTTGACGATACTGGCTCTCACTGTGGTTCCAAGAGCCTTTGAAATCACATTGTAACCCTTCACCAATGGTGTAATGTAACTAAGTAATAATACTTTGTTACAGTACTTAAGTAGTTTTTGGGAGAATTTGTACTTTACTTGAGTTTTTATATTTCTGTCAACTTTCACTTTTACTCCAATACTTTTCCTAATTAAAATGTATAAGTTTAATCTGATACATTTCCCGAAGCATATTCATTACTTACTACAAAATAAAGTCGGAAGAACACAGACTGCATGAAAGCAGGTTTGACGAAACAGTGGTCTGGCACTTGCAAGTTAGGTTCCTAAAAACACCTGTAGCTGCACCTTGGCATCCATAAATGGTCTACAGAGAGTTTCTGATGGGTGCTTTCTCTTTATTTAGCTCGTAAAGAGCGCCATTAAGCATCAGTTTGTGTAGCACCGTGAAATTACACAAAGAAACAACAAAACCAATAAATATAACTCAGAATAATATGATAAATAAAGTACACATTTACAGAGAAACAGATTAAACATAAATGATGAAATGGATAAAGACAATTTGAAACAACTAGTTCACAAGCAGATCTCAATGATTAACATACTGTGTACATACAAAAGAGCTCATATGACTTTGAAATAAACAACAAAACGGAACATACATCAACCTCACTCTGCTTTGCCAAATGGCACTAGGTTGAAATTAAGCAGAAACAAGGCACCTTCCAACATAAAAATCAATATTATATTTGTGCACTGTTAAAAAACATGAGTCTTCACTCTTTTTGTGTTAGCCCCCCACTCCCCTTCTTACTAAATGAATCCGCCATTTGAATGAATTGTTTGAACCTCAATGACTCACTCATTAACAGTAACTTGCTTCCACCTACTGGCGCCTTTAATTTCACAGTTTTTTCATGGTTTAAATAATTTCAAATATCAGTATTGAACGTTTTATGTTTAAAACAAAGCATTATTTATGCATTTTATAACTGCAGGTTTAATGCATCTATGTCCCCTCTAAGCTACATTAAACTCTGTAAATACATTTAAATGCCACTTCAAATGCAGATTCCAAAAAAATATTTCTTATGTTGGAATGAATGAGACTAAGTACTGGATTGTCACGCTCTTGTGAAGGGAGGCGCACGAAGACAAAGATAATCCAAGATGATGAAGATTTATACAAAACACAGGGTAACGCAAGCAGCATACACCACTGTAATAACCGACCAGGAAGAACTGACAGGGAGCAACTTAACATAGCAACAACATGACGGCCCACGGTGGAGCCGATGGACGGAGAAGACATGGTGGAGGAATGGCTGATGACTCCAGGGGGCCGACCGACAGTGGCGGAGCCGGAAGGATGAGGGAGCCCAGCGGAGCTGGTGGACTGACGGGCCACGGTGGAGAAGAGGGAGCTAGGAGCCATGTCGGAGCCGCTGGGTTGCCCTCAGCCCACACCACAGATGGTGGGTTGAGGGTGAGCTGAGGGGTGTGATTTTAAGGAAGAAGAATGAAAATTCTATGGACATCTAGGATATGTGTATAACTGCTGTAAGGTTTATTAAAAATAATACAATACAAAAATTAAAGAGATTAAAATAAAAATTCTTACAATTATCCAGCTCTGCCTAATGCACACCTGACTTTATTACAGTGATACTGTGATTCTCCTTTTGACACCTTGAACTAAGTCAGAAAGTATGTTCACCTCCTAATCTTGTGGGAGTAGTTTTCCAATAAATCCACAAAGTGAGGAAAATAAAAAAAATACACGCATACATACATACATACATACATACATACATACATACATATACAAATCTTGAAAGAAATTAAAGAACATCATATTTTGTTTCCCTGCCAATTGCATTTGTAGATTAGAAATATTGGTATATCCCCTGCTGCAGTATTTCAGTTAACTTTCTTATGACAAAATCCATCTATCTTGTTTCTCTCTCTCTCTCTCTGTGCGTATATACTATAATGGGACCGACGAGATGTGAGATGTGCGGATCTATTTGCAAGACTTTTATTTCCAGACGTGGTCATAAAACAGGCATGGGTTCAACAATGGCAAACAGGTACAACACAGGCAAAACAAAGAGTAATCCTAGGACAAGCGTGGGTCTTTGATCAGTGAACAATATCCAACAGGGCAAGGCAACAAGATAATCCAGATACACAACAATAGTCCAGGCAGGCGCAAACAGAGTCCGAACAGCAAGACGAAAGGGCAATCCGAGAAACACAGGCAGGAATCAGAACAAGAAAACAGGCAAGGCAAGACTATGCTTAGATTAAGAAAACTAGAATGGGCTCTGTAGAGTAGCTATCGCTAGAAGAGTGTCATACACTAAACAATACTCGGCGATCAAAACGAGGAAGTCCCAGGCTTATAAAGCGTGTCAATTGGGTTCCGCTGTGTGTGTTTGTAATTGGTGATGGCTGATTGGAAGCAGTCCAAGTGAATGCCACCCCTGTGTAGTGTGAGAGTCAATGTAACTGAAGAGTGACTTCTTTTGGTCAGCAGAGGAAGTCCCATGGCAGGAGTCTTGACCTAGCACCCCCCCCCCCCGAAACTGTATGCATTGACTGAAATTAGACTGGTAGACATGTCAGACTCAGGATCATTAATCAACATAGGACAGATAGGTGGCTCAAAATCAGACTCAATGACAGATGCTGGACTGACTCAAGGTCCGCACTCAGACTTATCGCTAGCAGAAACCAGATAGTTCGACATCTCAGTGAGTGAAATCATTAATTGAAACTGGTAAGACTGACAGCTCTAACTCATCATTATTGACTGGCTCTTGACAGACAGGGAAATCAAACACATGCTGGAACACTGAACAAGTTGACAGTTCACAGTTAGTCTCATGGATAGGACAGACAGATTGTTCACAAGTGGTTTCTGGACTCGTGACAGGGTTAACAGGCATACGGGAGTTCATTAAAGGGGGTGGTTTCACAGTTTTGTTCTAGACTTGATTGTGTTTATGAGGTGCAGTCTAACACGTGTTCATGCTTCGTTTCTTAAAAAACACATTATTTTTCACATAATTTACCTTTATTCCACACCGCTCTGTCCCTTCTCTGAGAAATGGCTGATCATTTCCTGCTTTTATGAAGCCCCGCCCTCAGAAATAGGCGATGGGCTCTGATTGGTTAGCTAGCCCATAGTGTTGTGATTGGCTAAACCGCCTCTAGTGATCGTCTAAACGTCCCGACCCTCACCTCAGTGGCATGTGCTCCGGTTGTATTGTAAACAATGACGTCTATATTGCTTATCAGTTTGAGCCCGATTGAGAAGCAGAGGATATTATTGAAGAGCATCGTGTAGAACCTGTGCAAGCACGGCTCTTAATGGTTTGTTTTTTGTTTTTTGTTGTCTCATACTTTTAGATATGCTGTTATTTGTAAATGCTGCTGCTTATGTCAGCTTTTAATATACGGTTTTATCCTGATTAAAGCTTTAATACAGTACAGCAACTGCACACGCGTCCATGTTTAACGCTTCTCATAGCTATGTGAAAATAAGTGTATAATTGGAACAGTTCATTGTTTGAGCTGAGCTGAATGAGAGAAGGAGAGAGAGAGATGCAGAGCGTGTGCAGAGCAGGGAGATGCGAGAAACAAGAACCGCTGGTTTAGAACATTGATTTTGAAACATTGATTTTTAAATCCATTAGAATGGTTAGAAAACAGAATCGCGATTCATATATGAATATATTTTTATGTGCACCTCTAATTTTCGCTTCCTCTTCTCTAAAGCAGGTCATGGCCTCGCCCCCTTTGCTGCCTTTTCCCGAGAGCGGGGTTTATCTGGGTTTGTGACGTCATGAACCCGGGAAGTAACTCGTTGTAGTCCATTTTTGTAGGCATTAAACTGCCAAAAATGTAAAAGACGATATCTCCGTTTGCATTGAACTTTCAGCTTCATAACTTTGCAGATATTGTTTATGCTCAAACAGCAACATTACACACTAACTATCGTTAAAAAAGTGAAATCGCAGTCAACCTCCCCTTTAAAGGTTTTCATGGCACTGACAGACAGAGATGAGAGTTCCGGAATGGCCCTTGTAGCCGCAGCAGAACAGTCAAGGAAGTTCACAGACAGCATTTTCAGGTGTGACAGACAAGGCTGAGAGTTCAGAAACAGCTTCTTCGGCTGGGTTGAGACAGGGCAAAAGTTCGCAAACAGCCTCCTTGGCCAGTTCAGGATGAGACAATAGTTCAAAAACGGCCTCCATAGCCGTGACAGGACATGCAGAGAGTTCACATACGGCCTCCATATCCATGACGGGACAGGCAGAGAGTTCACAGACGGCCTCCACAACTGTGACAGGACAGGCTGAGAGTTCGCAGACAGCCTCCATTGCCGTGACTGGACAGGATGAGGATTCGCAGACAGCCTCCATAGCCGTGACAGGACAGGACGAGGATTCGCTGACGGCCTCCATAGCCATGACAGGACAGGAAGATAATTCACAGACTGGCTCCATAGCCATGACAGGACAGATTCGCAGACGGGCCTCCATAGCCGTAACAGGAACAGGAGTGAGGATTTGGCAGGCCGGCCCTCATAGCCGTTACGGGACAGGCTTGGAGTTTATTCGCAGAACGGCCTCCATAGCCGGGACTGGACAGGATGAGGATTCACAGACCGCCTCCCATAGCTTGACAGACAGGACGAGGATTCGCAGGCGGCCTCCATGGCCGTGACAGGACATGCAGAAAGTTCACAGGTGGATACCACTGACACCTCTGGAGGTTCTGCAGCAGATGCCGCCACCTCTGGAGGTTCTACAGCAGTACCATCAGGAAACAGGGAAGTCTTAACTTCTCCTTACTGACGGTACAGCATTCATCACGGTTCCTTTGATTTGATCATACAGGCTGAAAGTGCTTGCTGGTGTCACCACCCGCGCACGAAGTGAAAACGAGCACCGCTGCCTCGGAGGTTCTGCAGCAGGGCCCCAGCTTCTGGAGAACTGCATGGGTGCGCATCGCCTCGGGAACACGGCAGCCCAGCTGCGCCAACTACCCTCGTGAGGCCTGCAGCATCAGCCGCCACCTCGGGAGACATCACAGTGGCCGCCGCCATTTCTAAAGTTTCAGTGGTGGTGTATGCAGCCCAAAAACACCATAAAGCAATCCCCATTGTGGGAAGCGCTACAGACAGGGGAATCAGTTCAGGAACAGGAAGGTTTGAGAGTGCTGGTTTAGGGATACCAGCTGCACATGCCGACACCAGCGGTGGGTCCTCCACGCTGGATGCCAGTCTGGGATACTGAAGAACAGTCCTTGAGGATCTGGGTGCAACAGACAGGAAGTAACAGGACTCTGAGCGAACAGACGTGATGTGACGTGACTCTGGATGATCAGTTGTGACGTGACGTGACGTGACTCTGGAAGATCAGCTGAGACGTGATGAGACTCTGGAAGTTCAGCTGAGACTTACAAATACCTGGAGAGCAGCTTGTGCCACTCTGACTTGACTCAGGCAGATCACTTGACTTGACTTGACTCATGGATGGCAGCTGTGACATGACGAAAGTGTTGTTGTCGCCGCCATTTTGTGAACGGGCTCCGCTTCGCCGCCTTATAGGCAGGACGGACGTCGCTTCCTCTCCGCGACACCCATGGTGAATGAGGACCCAACAGACAACTAAGCATCTATGCTCAAATTGTACAGGTTGATTAATGCCATCACAAAAAAACTCTATCAAAAGACAGTCCAGTAAATCTGAATAGTGCACGATTGCTAAATATTCTCGAATATAGTTCTCCAGCAATCACGGGCCTTGTTTAAGGGCTAATAATAGTTGTGCTGTGTTCATACCTGACCAATGTTCCTCTGAAAAGCTGCTGGATCCTTGTGTGGCTGAGTATTCTGTTACGGGGCAAACAAGACGTGAGGCATGCGGATCCATGTGCAAAGCTTTATTAACCTGTTCATAAAACAGGCAGGAGTTCAACAAGGGCAAAACAGGTACACACAGGCAATACAAGAGTCATCCTAGGACAAGCGTGGGTCTTCCGATCGTGAACCCTCTCCAACAGGGAACGGCGAACGACATAATAATCCATATACACAACAATTAGTCAGGTCAGTCGCAAACCGCGTCCACATGGAAGCAAAGGGTAAATCCACGAAACCAGGCAAGACTTCAGAACACGGAAAAAAGGCAAGGCAAGACTATGATTAGATTAGGAAAACTAGAATGGGCTCCATAGAGTAGCTATCGCTAGAAGACTAATATACACTAAATAATACTCGGCGATCAGAATGAGGAAGTCCCAGGCTTATAAAGCATGTCAGATTGGTTGCAGCTGTGCGTGTGTAATTGGTGCAATGGATGATGGGAACTGCAGTCCAGAGTGATATGCAACAGTCTGTGTAGTGTGAGAGTCAATGTAACTGAAGAGTGACCTCTGGTGGCAAGAGGATGGAAGTCCATGGGCAGAATTTGTGACATATACATATATTTCATCATTTCAGCATATATGTTATTATCTTACTGATGCCTCTGGCAGGTCAGACAGTATTGTGTGAATGAACGTTATGCAGTTAACATTTACATCAATATTTGCAATATTTATGCTGGTTGCCATCAAGCTGTGTAACTCCAGTCAGTGCAACATTATTTTTTTAAACATGTAATTTTCATTGAATGGTGTTCAGTCACATTTCAGTGTGTAAAGACATGTTGGATAAATCCAACAAGTTTTAATTTAAAAAAAATCTTGAATATTGTGTTAACATTGATATTTAGAAAATGTATGCAGAAAGCAATAAAAGTTAAACAGATTGTTAAAAACTGGTTACATTTAAAATACCCTGCAATGTTTAGTCACCTGCATTCATGGTTTCTGACCCAATATTTCTTGTAATCAGTTTGTTTAGAGGAAAACAAACTTCTGCTGCTCTCACAGCATGATATAAGACAACAGAAAAATAGTATAATTTTCTTTGAGAATTGGCTCTGCTGGAACCTCAGGAAAATTACTGATTAGAATTTATTTGTGCCAGTTCATTGACAATTAATCATGAGAATATTAGTTGAACAGCAGCTTTGGAGTACATGGCTTTGTTTTTTTACGATGGCAGCTTACAGCAATAATGTCAAAGACTAAGACATTGAGATTTATAAACCAAGCTGAATGCAAGCAAGCAGAGGGCAAACAATGTTCAACACACCCAGACACTGCATTCATGAAGTGTCAATTCTCTGCATGAAAATCGGTAAAAATTACTGGACAAAGGTTTTTGATAACTACTTTTTCATGCAGAGACCCATTGTCATGCGAGAAAACTACTTATAGATTTCCCTAGAAATGTCATGTATATTAAAGGGATCATATGATGCGATTTCAATATTTCTTTTCTCTTTGGACTGTTACAAGCTCTTGGTGCATAAAGAATATCTGTAAAGTTGCAAAGACTAAAGTCTCAAATCCAAAGAGATATTATTTATAAAAGTTAAGAGTCAACCATGCCTACCTAAAACGGCTCGCTCTAACACGCAAAGAAAGAAGGCGTAACTTTGGCCCCACTTTATATTAAGTGGCCTTAACTACTATGTACTTACATCAAAAATTAAGTACAATGTACTTATTGTGTTCATATTGTATTGCAAAACACTTTTTCTTCTATTGAGGTGGGATACGGGTAAGGTTAGGGACATGTTTGTTGGTATGGGTAGGTTTAAGGGGGGGTTAAGGTGTAAGGGATTGGTCAACTGTGTAATTATAAATGTAATTACAGAAATTAATTACAGATGTAATTACATGCAGGTATTTTTCAAATATAAGTACAATGTAAAACATGTATGTACACAATAAGTGCATTGTACTAAATTATTAATTTAAATGTAAGTACATATTTGTTAAGGCCACTTAATATAAAGTGGGTCCCGTACTTATTTCTCGGCTGTAGTATTTTTGATTGCAGCCGCCGCCATGTTGTGAAGGCGTTGTGTGTTTTGTTGTGAAAGCGAAATTACTTTTGTTTGTTCTTCCAAAAGAGGACGTTATATCCGCTTCGTCATGCCTGGAGCTGATCTGTGCTGGTCGCTGAGAAATACATCAACTTCGTGCTGTGGAACGCCGAATCGGCTTTCACCGTGGAAGAAGCGGAGTCCAGCCCGGTGTCGTCACATGAGGTTGCCGCAAGCCCGCCCCCTCTGGCCGCCGCTCACTCAAGCTCGCCGTGTGTGACGCTGTGTTTTTCTTTGTGAAAGCGAAACTACTTTGTTTGGCCTTCCAAAAGATTACATGACTAGAAATCAATGGTTAAGTTGTATTTAAAACACTGTTACAGAACAGTTCAACACAAATATTCAGATTTTTCCAGTGCATTTATGGAGTACTGTTTTTCCTGATCCCCTGGGGGGGGGGTACGTAGACTACAATGGCCAGCTGTTTCTGATCCAGACTTGTAGATGTTTGTTAATTTTTAAAGGATTTCCCACTGAACGAATAACGCCGCGTTTCGAGCAGTGTAGAGTACATTTGTTATTTTTGTCATTGTTGTTTGTCATTTCTCCGGTCAGAAATGCAGACATGGTTTTATGTTGACGCGGCGCAATGCAAAGCAAGCGTAAAAAGACAGTATAAGTCATTGTAATCCGTAATTATGCCCCCACTGGATACAACAAATCCCTCATTTGTAATGGGTTTTATTGGTTTAGTCTCTTCGCTCCGGCCGGACACGGGCATCACAGTATGGTAGGGGCTTAACATTTCCGTCTCACGCTTGAGGAATTCGGTTAATCACAATGCACTGGATAGCTGGCCCATCAGAGCACACCTCGCTTTTTCAGACTGATGAGCTTTGTAAAAATCGACACGTTTCAGAAAGGCTGTGCATAGAGGAGAAACAATAATGTAGAAGTATGTGGAAAATAATGTGTTTTTTGAACCTTAACCCGCATAAACACATTTCATTACACAAATACACAAAATAATGTTTTTTTAGCAACATCATATGACCCATTTAAATAAATAAATAACCAACATGAAGAACAGTTTTACTTTTTAATACTCTGTTAATATTATTGTTGCTCTAAATGATTCATCGCTGTAAAAAAACAAAAAAAAAACATTTAAATGTAACGGACCCTTTGAAAGACAGACACAGGCCTATAGGACGGACCTTTCCACCACATAAATTCATAGACAAACCTCTCTCTGAAATAACATACATATTTCAGAACATTGTGATACGATTTCACTAGAGATATGTAAATCAGCACCTAGTAATCTGTTGTTTTGTATGTAGTGTTGTCCTATTATTATATATGAATGTTTGTTTTATGAATGTATGAATGCATGTTTTATTATTACTCAATTAACCAAGATCGCACATATGCCGTGCTTGGTATCTAAGAGCTCCAAATTAAGTTTCCTATTTGTTATTTTACAATACATTTTGCTAATTCCGTGACACATTTATAAGAATCTTGAAGATTCTTCTCTTGAACATCCAATCCAGTTTCATATGCAAAACACCATGCTAGAGACAAAGGATCGTAAAATTTCCTTCCAAAGTACCATTCCTCATTGGCTCACTAAAATCCTGAGTGTGTGACATCCTCATACGTTAAAGATCACTGATCACTAGATCAGGGTGGTTCTTTTAGATTTTGAGAAGATGAGGATGCTGAGATAGAAGTCTTCCAAGGACCCATAAGTTTGTGCCAGGCTGCGGCCTTGTCTTTCCATTCACCAAAGATCCTCAGACTTCAGCTGGCTGTCTCTCATCAAGACAACATCAGTCAAGATCAACTGGAGCCTCAACAAACTGTATCAGGACACTTTTATTCAGATGGGCAAGACATGAAAGTATCAAGCTTAGTCTCATTGTTTGATCCATTAAGTATTCCCAACCCCACCACTGCATGTCTATTTTTACTGTTGACCAAACTGATGAGTTTTGTTGTCATGTATGGAATGTAGACTGCAACTGACAGCAGATCTTCAGAAACCCATTGTGTAAGAGAGTCTGAAGTAAAAATCAATATTAAAGTATGTGATGTATAAGGAGCTTGCACAGCGCTAGACAAGCCATGAGATAATAGATACATTCATTAATCGCAAGATGATCAAAAACACTAACGACAATCCAGTTAACTCTGCAACTGAATAAATATACATGTGGACACATGAGTCCGTAGACCATACATTACATGTATATTTAAATTCAACTTCATAAATACAGTTAAACTAATGCATCAACCCCCAAGTGATTGCATTGATCATAAACTGTTAAAATCTATTCAAAATAGATTTACTTTTTTATTGCATGCATTACCATATTCAATAAATCTATGACAAAGCCTATTTAGAGAAGGAAAACACATTGAATCTCACTGCACAGCAAATACAAGGGGTACAGTTAATGTCATTCAGTGTTTTCCTGCAACAGAAAATGACTTGTATTGAACCACCAGTTTTCATGTTGCATATCTTTCAGACTTCCTTTATTTTATCTGAGTTTGAAGAAATCTTGCCAAGGGCATTCTCTACACCAGGAGATCTAAAATCATAAAACAAGCTATGGCATCAAAAGACGCCTTTGAATTTTCTTTTCCTGACATTCTGACAGTAAGGCTAGTGCCTTTTCCCTCCACTCGTTACATACTCATTTTATTGCTCATTAATACACTATGCTGATAAGCAGACTAAATGCTGTGCCAAAAGCATAATTAATAAAGGAGTATAGTTCATATGGGTGAGCCAGTTTAACCTTCATCCTGCAGAGCTGAAGTATGTTTAAAGACAAGATGAGGAAATGGAAATATACTCTTCAATGACGAACTCAGAAGCGCTGCAGAAACAGGAATCAGCCGAGTGACAACAGTATGGGTCATGCTATATTCCTTTTCTGTTACACAGGTGACCAATATTTCTGCTCTGTAATAATGTCAACATTTGAAGTGGATCAAAACCCTTTCATCAAAGTTGTCCTAAAACCAAAAAAATACACGTTCTTGTCTTAGGACAACTTTGATTAACTTTTTTGATCCAATTCAAATGTTGATGTCACGGAAAGGCGTGGTGTGTAGGAGCGCGGAGCAAAGGAGCGAGGAGATGTAGGAGAATTTTACTAATTTTAATAATCATAAGGAAACAGAAAAACACACGTAGCAAGGTTGACATGAACAATTTCAGACCAGGGAGAACAGAACAGGCTAGAACTAAATAAGGGAAGACAGGTGATTGAGGAGAATAATAACAAGGTAAACAGTGATACTAATAAGGGAAAAGGAATGGAAGAAAAGACCAAAAAAGGACAAACAGGAAACACAGTGACAGATATGCGCCCCCTACCAGAAGGGCGCCAGAAGGGAGCTCGGGAGGCCATGGTGGATCCTCCGTGGCCTTGGTTGGCTCGGCCACAGGTATATGCCCCCCCCAAAATTTTCTTGGCGAAAACTAGGAATCCTGGAAGGCGCTTTCGAGAAGCCGGCTCTGGAGGATGCTTACGTGGAGCGGACACTGGAGGGCACTCTGGAGGTGCAAGACTGGTTAACTCGGGGGAATCAGGAGACAAAGGAGGGCTGGACGGGACCAGCGGAGACGAAGAAGGACTTTCCGGAGATGATTCCGGGGCGAGGACAGGAGCCGAGAACTCCGGAGGCAGCGCCATGTCCAGAAGCGCTAAGTCAGTGGCGGCCGGCAGGCCCGAGTCAGCGGCGGCCGGCGGGCTTGACGGAGAGCTGGTTCTGGATCGGGGCCAGACGCTCTCCAGACACCAGAGGATCCCCTCCTTCCAGCGGGGTCTGGGGGAGGGCCACGGGGCGATGGTAATTAGCCCAGAACAAAGAGTTGAGTGTCGCATCATCCAGCGCCGTATACATGGCAAGCCCGCAGAAGTCCCATGCATACTCCACAAACGGTAGATCTCTGTGGGCTAGGGCCGAAAATTGTGCGACGGTTTCCATTGCCTCCAGGGAAAACAAAAAACTTTTCAAAAACGGAAAAGAAACACGGGGAGGAAAGGCGCCGTTCACTTTTTTTTCGGTCTGGAATTCTGTCACGGAACTGCTGCTGTGTAGGAGAGCGGAGCAAAAGAGCGAGGAGGATGTAGAAGAATTTACTAATTTAATAATCAAAGGAAACAGGAAAAAAGCACTTAGCAAGAAAAACAAGGTTGACATGAACAATTCCAGACAAGGGAGAACAGAATGGGCTAGAACTAAATAGGGCAGATAATGAGGGGCAGAAAGGTGATGAGAAATTAATAACAAGGAAAGGTGATTACTAATAATGGGAAAAGGAACTGGAAGGACCACATAAGGACAAACAGGAACTAAACAGGAACACACACGTGACAGTTGACTACTGTATAGTAGGCTTTCACGATTGACGGGTTGCGGTGATACCGGTATGTTAAGCCGCAACACGGGTACGTCACTTGCCACCAAGGTCACCATCCCCCCCACGTTTTGATTTATAGTAATAAAAATCATTTAGAACAGTAAAAGAACAGGGACACTACAATTAAAAAACTGAAAGCGGCTACTCAATGCAGCTGCCGAAAGACAGTAGATCACAGACAGATTTGAATTTCTCCATTGAGAAGAGTGAGGCGAGAAAGACGAGAAGAGTGAGGCGAGACAGAGAAGACGATCGCGGGTGATTTAGTTTCTAAACGAGATGCAAAAGCGCCTGTTTTGCAATATTTTGGATTTTGAAAAGCCTTGTTGACTTTTGCCGTTTTTGATAAGGTGATGTTGGAAGTTTTTGAAACATGTGTTCTTATTTAATTGATTCCACATGTTTGCTGTTTTGGGTCATTTGTTTATTTTATTGGACATGCATTTGCTAATAAAAATTCTACGTTCTATATTTGGGTTATATTATAATGTTACTTATTTCCAGTTTTGTATAAATATCAAACTTTATGGAAGTTATTTGGTAAAGCCCCCGACACACGGTGATACGGATTACCGGTGTGTGTCACCACATCGATTAACCGGTGGGGAAAATTTTCCTCACAGTCAACAACCCTATGTATATAGATATATATAATATATTGTATATATATACACCATCTGCTGTGTGATTGGCCGACCTATAAAATATAACATACAATAACGAATAAGGACATAATTCAAACCTTTATGAATTTATCTATTCTGTAGAATGTCTGTAACCAAGCAGTTGTTGGTCCATTGACTGGAGAGAGGGGGAAAAAACTATCAACATCAACTGTTTGTTTGTTTGTGTAGGTATAATGGTGTAGTGTATGTATGCATGCATGTAGGTATGTATTATTATATGTTGTCACTGAGGAAAGGAGGAAAGGGGGTGCTTAAGGTTTAAGGTTAAGTTTCCCCATTTACTAAAAAAAATAAATAAATAAAAAATAAAAATACTGCAAATGTTCAGGCATAATTGTACCCTATTCCTGCCAAAACATAAAATGCAAAAAAATCTACTTCAATAAGAGTGTTTGTTTGCCACTTCCGGAGGCTGTAAAGCTCCAAACATATGCACATGCTATTTATGACCCCCCCCCCCCCCCCCACCCCCCCCCCCCCCCACTTTCTAAATGTTCCACTGCTCATTAAGCACCTGTGTTATCATGCCTATGTTAGGTATTAATTAGATCGAACTGTGTTTTTAGTCATTAGTGAGCACTATGTTAGTTTAGTTAATTAGCACTTGTATTACGACCCATTGCTTGTTTTGGATAAGGTCATGCATAAGATGATGAGCCAATAACAAATCACTAAAAGGGAATCACAAGGCATGATTTGTTGCTGTTATTTAACAGATTTGAGCCATGAATCAATTATTTTATCTGTGTTCATTAAGTATACTATATTCCAAGATAAGAAATGGAGTCAGTGTGGAAAATGGCAGCCTGTGAGGGGCAAATTCTTTAGACATTTGTGGCTGTGATAATTTATCTCAAAATTGTCCATCATATTCCACCCACAATCTAGTTTAATAAGGCACTGTGTGCACTTTTCTGTGCAAAAATTATCACATAAGCATTTCTGTCAAGCCTGCCAAATATATGCATTTGATTGAATTATTACCAACTTGGTTATTTGGAGAATAAAATTATCACTGATTTGCACATGATTGTGCATGTACATGTTTTGCATGTGCATTTTAAATATATTTTAAATCTGGATATGATTCCTAACATTTAGTCATCAGCTCCATCAGTAAGTTTTGCTTAGACACAAATTGACTAGAGGAAACTAGAGGCTATTGCTTGGCAATATAGCTGTAAATGATCGCTTACAATGAAACCAAGTTAGTACAACAAAAATTAATCAGCCAGTAGAAACTCAGCAGAATCCCCAGACCCTGTCCAAATTAGTAATGCCTTTGCCCATTTTCCACTGGTAGTGTAAAAAATGAATTCATATTTAAAGAATCCTTTGTACTTTCTAAGTAACTTTTCATGTTTTACTCATCGCACTATCAAAGTAAATCCCAATGGGATTCATAATGAGTTTTTTTTACTGGTGCAAAACCTTCTATACAGTATGTAGCCCTAATGGACATGAAATGGGTTCTAGCTAAGCTGAGCCAGGATGTATTCATGTGGATCGCAAACATCTTTTTATCTAAAACTAAACAGCACTGAGAGGCCATATGTCACGACTGAACAGAAAAAACTTGCACTCAATGCAAGCATGCTAATGTTTTAGTGGAGCGGTTGGCAACCTTAGACACACATGACAAACATAAAAGTGTTTGATGTAACTGTTTATAAGTTCCTTGAATGCCAAACTACCACTTGCAGTACTAATTTCTCCTTTACATAATCAGCCTGTTTTATTCAGTTAAGGTGTATGTGAAGCTAAACACTCCAGCTGAACCACAGCTGTAATGATTGGCATGTTTTATGTCATGGTGCATGCTGGGAAACAGAGTCTAGCTTCTAGCACCAGGTGGACTGGGTGGATGTGTCGCGTTTGCTTTAGAGTAATGGTATACTCGTATATGAGATATTGTTTTCATGCCAAAGTGCTTATCAACAGTCACTTATGTTTTGCATATAGCAGAATTTTGATTATAAGCAAAGAAAAACATTAAAGAACTGGGTCATTGTGCTGTTCCTATTATATAGAGACTTTACCGTTTCTGTAAATTTGTAATTATTTGAAATTAGCAGATTCTGTCTTCCAGATAAAGCATGCTTTCAGGGTAGCCAATAGTCAAGGGTGCACTGGTCCCCCTCAGTTAAAATCGCTTTTGTTTGGTGCCCCCAGGGACATGAGATGGTCCTTCCGTGGTAGTTTGTGCCCTAAGACTGTATGCTCTGCATATAGTGAGCAGTTGTATTGTATGCTTTTAACATTTAAATAACTTAATGGAAACTGTCAAATCTGTAGAATGTGTCATTAAACTAAGATACTGTATCGCACATGATTTTTTTCCTTCTTTTTAAAATGTCTATGTTAATGTTTTAAAGCTTAAGAGTAAGATAATTGATGACATGTTTCTATGTCAGTATCAGCAGCAGTAGTGGCATTTCGCTCATGAAGTGCTTAAGATGAAATATTTTAAATGAAGGAATCATTAAAGAAAAAGATATTTAATGATCTGCTGAGGGAAAACAGATCTGCTTTGTTGTCATTTGCAGAAGGTTTAAACACTTATTCCTGTAACTCAGATAGTAGAGAATGAAGCTAGCAAAGCCAATGTCATGGGTTCATTTTTCAAGTAATGCATGAACTAATGAAATGTATAACATGAATGGAATGCAAGTTGCTTAGAAAAAAAAGGAAAGGAAAAATACTATTTTTGGAGTGTCTTAGTAGATTTGTACAGATGTATAATGTATAATCTTCTCCAGATGTATAATCAGGCACCATGTTTTCAGTCCAGTACTGTGTTCATCTTGAACTATTGATACCATCATAAAAACAACATTAAAATCAGTAAAGATTTCACAGAAAAAAATCGATTTACTTATTAAATCTAACTATCAATCAGATTGACAGAAGGCATGTAGTAGATTGTGTCCAACAGGTTTTTCAGCACAGTTTTGATCATGTTCATAATTTATAGGCCCAAGAAATATGCATATCAATTACACAGCTTGACAGGGTTAAAAAGCCAGGGGCATAGCCAGACGGTTCAAGTGGGTGGGCGTCATAAAACGGGTTGGGCAAGTGTAGTGTATGAAAACTTAATGTCAAATTGCTAACTAAAAGAAATTAATTATATTAAAAACAAACAAAAAACAGGCAGCTCAGGTTCAACAGCAATAACAAACAACCATAACAACTCTGATAAACAAAAATAACATGTTTCTTCTCCGAATTTTCTGTCAAGGAAGACATTACATATATTAATTACTTTTTGTCCCCTACCATCTTAGCCTGGTAAACTTTACAATAGCCTGCTTGTGTTGCCATCATATTATTGTGATGGACTTGCATGACTTTAAAAACTCGGTATCTGTCAATATTTCAACTCCTAGCAATAATGCACTCAAAAAAAGTAATTCCTCGTTAATATCTCATTGTATCGTAAATTCTTGAACGGTTCACGTATGGAGGAAGAAGACCGGGTCGGCATGATGAACCTGCAGAGGTTTATTTGACCTTTCTCCAGAATAACCACAAGCCGTGCTGTCCTCTTATAAACCTGATGCATATGACCGTATCTGACAACCCATCCGTTTTTCTCCCCACTTTACGGTCATGTATAACTCAGTTCAGACGCGTTGACAAGGTAACACTCTCCAAAACGGTCCATCTTTACATATTGTGTGGTTTTCGGCGTTGAAGCCCTACGGGGACTGGCTGAGCGCTTCGCGTATTTACATCCGACCAGCCAGCCTTTCAAACTCTACTTTCACTGCACCATTTAGGTCGCATGCGTAAACCCCAGAATGTGTGCCACATTCTCGTGTTATGAAGAACAAAGAAGGGAAATGTTAATTTTCCGAAATGAAGCAGCAAAATCTTTTCAGGTAAAAGTTATTCGAACCTGCAATTGGCAATGAAAACATGCATTTAATAATTTTCAAACTAATTATATAAAATTACAGTGTGAGACATTTATTATCATTTAACGTTTATTTTAATTGAATTACATCTGTTTGGAAAATCACTAACTTCTCTTTGGGTGGGCCACAATTGAAAGCCCACCCATAGCTTTGCTGCTGATTTAAACTGGGCTGGAAGAAAGTGTTTCCAATTAAAAAGATTGCACACTTCACCTTTAAATAAATAATGTTCTGCAGAACAAATATAATGCACAGTATGCAACAAAGAGCTTGACAAGCAGACATTTGGAGATGGATGCATAGCATTATGGGAAAAAGCTAGCAAGTTCTGGCTCTCTCAATGAGCAGGTGTTCCTATATTTTTAGCCATGGACTATAGCCATGAATTTATGGCTAAAGCACACTGTAAAAGCTTCATCCTGGATGTAGTTTCTTCCAAACTTTGCTTTCACAGAGGAAGAATTTGTTTGATATTTCCTATCATCTGTCTGTTTTCGTCTGACGTGCGGTGGTCAACCAGTCCCACACCATGCTTGCAGCTGAGGCTGGTGCTGAATCTCCACATGAGTGATGTCTGCTCTTTTCATCCTTTTCCCTGCCTTAAGCGACATGGAGGAAACCTTTAAATGAGGCCTGCTTTTAAGTCGTCCCAGGGTGCACACCTCTAATATCAGCATTTTATAACAGCCTGACAGCCATTTCGTTCAATACATTGCTCAGGCTGGGAGTCCTGCTTCGGAGCAGAGCACCTGTCTGGATGTCTGACACGCTGTGCCTGGAGCTAACCACCTGGCATATGAGTATTTACTTTGGGGCAATTCAGAAATGCTCAAGGCCTGATCTTTCCTGCAGCATCTTCTCTGGGGAAATTGCTGGCAAGGATGAATAGGAATCCAGGTGCTGTTAAATAATTAGCAGCAAAGGAGCTAACAACAATAGCAGCACTTATGCACTCTTCAAGGTTTCTCCAATAAATGCTAATCATCTATCCCCTACTTTTTCAGGCTAGCCTTGAAGAAAGCAATATCAAATAAATCAAAAAAAGTTTACAAGACGTAACTGAGGAGCAGTTATCGGAGAAGCAGTTATTATAGCCAATAGACACGGTCTGAAATTATGGGGCACATGATAATTTAATATCATGACTAAATCAAATAATGATCAGCACACAGTAATTATTCTTTCTGATCCTTTGAACAGTGCTGGAAATCTCATGAGAAATAGTTTAGATAAGACTTCAGAGAGTTGTGCATGTCTCCATAGGAGCTGGTTTATGACATTGTGAAACCTCTCATTTTAAGCAAAAGTGATCTTTCTGCCTAAATGAAAAATAAAGGAAGAAAATATTTTATCAATTATTGTTTGTTTGTTTATTTGTTTGTTGATTGATTGATTGATGATCAATTGATCAATCGATTGATACTTTCACTGCAAACGATGTAAAAGTGTGTATTACTACCAATGAAAATGACCAATGTTGGTAGTGTACTGCTGGTTTCTGATTTTAATTAAAAAACGTATGATCTGCATGCATTGGAATGGTTCTGATAAGTCATAATTAGTAAAGTCATAATGAGTAATAATTAGCCTTAATAAGTAATAAACTATATGGATAACTGACCTTGAGAAAATGTAGTCAATAAGGTTGTGGTAATAAAAGCTTTCCCCCTGTCTAGCCTATTCCTACCCCATGATAGCCCATTTCCAGGTGCAGAGTTTTGAAAGAAGCCAATGCATCTACTCTCAGCTCTCTAATGACTGGCAGCACAGTGTGCAATAACATTCCTCCGCAAGGAACATGTGCTCCAGTGATGTGCTGTTTGGCAGCCAGTGCACATCCCTTATCGCCTATGAAATTTGTCCTATTGCAACTCTGAGCATATTTTAGTCATTTTAGTATAGTGTAGGAAGTCATTGTATGTTTGGAAAGTGGAAAACATCATCAGTGAACAATAATCTAATAATCATATTGACTATTTTTTATTCATCATTTGATTGATTGATTGATTGATTGATGGATGATTGATTGATTTATTGATTGATTGGTGTAGTTAAGTTAGTTAGTTAGGACTGCTATGAGGGTAAAAAAGGTTAATTTCATTTTTGCCTATTCCTTTAATATTTTTGGGGGTCTGGGGTTGATGAAGCCGTATTCTGTTAGAAATTGCTTGTACCATTTTATCTTCAAATGTCAGCAAGGCCCCTGCAGAAATGTGCAGAGCAGTTCATTTGTGATTGAAGCCCTCCAATTACCTAGATGATTGTGCCAGGACACAGACAGTGAGAAAGCCAGAGGTGCCAATAGTCATAGCAGTATGTGATGAATACTGCAGGGGCACCAACTGGGTTGGCATGTTCTTGTGCCACCTCAGCATGACCTATGGTTCCCAACTCTTAATTGAGTCGGTGATAAGTTTTCTTTCATTTTGCCACTGAGAGCCAGCTGGGACAGAGTCAATTAAACCTACTGTGATGTGGAAGTCACAGACTCCACGAGCCCATTATTATCTCCACCTACCCCTGCAAGGATGATCACATTTACCGATGAGGAGGAAACAAATCCAACTGTACTCTTCATTTGGAATTGGTATGTCACATTTTCGAATGATGAAATACATATGTGGCTCCACTTAACAGTTTAACTCAGTTGTTAAATATCTAATAATAAAATATCAGATTGTTAAGGACTTACCATAATATAACTTCACCGTAGCTGCACTGAAGTAAAAAAAAAAACGGCCGCAGGAAAAGACATTGTATCTCCTCCGATTTGTACCTCCTCCGATGGAAGCACAAATGTAATTAAAGAGAACATGACTCATGTAAACAAACTTTTACATGGTCAAATTATAAAGAATTAAACATAAGCAACTGAAGGCAACATTTTTGTAACAGTTAAAGAGGTCATGATACATTTTTCATGATTTTGGTTTATTCCCTGAGGTCTACTTATAATGACTAAAGCCTTTTGTGCTAAAAACAGTACAAAACTTTTTGTGACCATTTACACCCACTTTCTGCCCCATATAATTAAAGAAATCAAAGTTCAATTTTTTCACTGCTATGCAGTTAATGACCAACTTGATAACTTACAGTCTAACCGCATCACCAAGTAGTAAAGCTAAATTCAGGCTATAACAAACTACAACCATAGTCAAATGATTAATCCTCACCAACATCCTTTATTACAAAAAAAAAAAAACATTATATATATATATATATAGATGATATCTTATAATATATATATATTATAAATAAAAATAACTGATATAATCACAATGGATTATAAAAAGCAGGACTAGTGATAGCTTCGTTTACCTGTTCAGCTTGTTACTTTTGGTGCCACCTTTTTCAAGACAAGTGAAAGGTTTTAAAAAATCACACGTAATTTATGTCATAGAATTATGCATAAAAATAATTAAACATAAAAATATATTAAGCTTGTGTTAACCACAAACCTTACTTCAGGCATTTAATCACAGACCCATTCAATAAACTGATAGACCTCATGATGATAGAACCAGGCAGAGGTGTGCACAGTGATCCTTATGTTATGAAGAAGAGCGATTTTTAAACTAAATTGAAATACTCGCCTGCCATCGAGGATATGGCTAAGCAATTAACCCTGATTGCAAACTAGCTATTTCGAAAAAAAAAAAAAAATAATGCATTGCATTAACAGTGCTTGCTTTTTTTTTAATGCCTTGTGTTTTCAGGGTTTGCATTTTTAGTAGGGGTGTAACAGTACATGTATTCGTCCCGAACCGTCATGGTACGGATGTCATGGTTCGGTTCATGCAGTCGGTTCATCTGTCACCACAGGAAATAGCAGAAAAAGGGACGATCTACGCACAAACCCAAAACAAGACTGGTGAGTTCAGGTGCCATGCAAGAGCTCGAAGAACCGCCTGCTTTAAATCAGCAGTGTGGGAAAGTTTAGGTTCTAGAGATGCACCGGTCGACCGGCTATAAATCAAAACCGGTTTTTAGTTTTATTTTGGCCGATCTATTCTCTATTCCAGAATTGCACACAAACTGCATTGCCATCGTTTCTCAAAATGTAATTTGTGTGGAATTTTTATGAAGTCTGTAAAGAGGAGAAAATACTGTAGCAGGATCAAGTTCACTGTTTACGATGCTCGAAATATAGAAAGACAAATATGTGGTTTATATGAATGTATCTCTGAGAGTAACTGACCATCTCCAGAAATGTTCTGATGGCATTTTATTTTCCTCTTACCTCCATATAATGCCCAAGGAAACGCTGTATCACTGCTGTTCCATAAGCAAAAAACAACTGCTCATGCTACATGTAGCATTACTCTGTTCAAAAAATAAAAAAATAATAATTTCCTGTTGTACCGACCTCGTATAGAACCATGACCACAAAACCGAGGTACGTACCGAACCGAGACTTCTGTGAACCATTACACCCCTAATTTTTAGGGCCTAAAATTTAACATAGTTCACTCAAAACATTTCACACACGTTTGCATAATTAACAATTCAATAATTCATATTCACCTTCCATAGTTCACTTCCCGAACTATTACTCTGTTTTAAAAAAAAAATACTATTTAGGAATAGTATGCAACATTCCAATTGTTCGTCCAGTTTATTTCACTTTACAAATTTGCTTCCACAAATTCAGTGGTTCAAATTCGACAGAAAATTGCACATCCGGGAGCTGCAGGAATAGCAGTAGAGTACCGATGCATGATCTGCATCTGCTGTCAGTCGCTCACCAGCAGGTAGCGCAAGCGGCTATTGATGAAGACCAAAGCAACAGGTGGATAAAGTCATTCATTCACAAAAACTTATTTGCACTTTCGGATTTGAACGGCCAGATTGAAAAGCCAGACCAATGCCCGTACAGGCTGTGCGTGGGGAGGGATGACCTTAGCACGTTATTGTGTGACTCTTTTTTACCGACTTGTTTTTGAAGGCAGATCAACGTTCACGGACAAAAAAATATTTTAAATTATGAAAGCAGAGTCAAGGGCTCCTCACTATCCATGCTGCAAGCTGATGGATCGTTCGCCCAGCTTTAGTGAAACATACGCAGCACATTACACAATCACACCGTACTTTCTCATGTCTTTAACGGGATCGTTATGAGATGGAACCAAGTACACCATGGTTTCCCTGAGATAGAAACGGGACCACTGTGTCTGCTCTAGTAGACACTATGGGGACTGCCGCCAGATAGATCGGTGTCTGAAGTATTAGATAATGGTTGGTACTCAAATGCCATACAGGCTTGAAACATGAAAATGAGAATAAGAATTCATACTGAGTTTTCCGGCCTAGATCACCAATAAGGTTTCTCACCTTTTCCAGCCAGTCCTGACAATCCAGTTTTAATAGGCTTTGTCCACCTGTCATCATTTCCTTTACGTCAGTGGCAATATTATTCACCTCCTCTAAATGCTTCTTCTTCACTCTGCCAGGCTGCCACATGGAAAACAGCTCCTGTATATCTGTAGCTCAAGATGTTCTGAAGAATTGACCTTTCCTTTTGAGGAGGACTGCCACAGGCCGCACTCCTCTGGAGAAGGCCCATCAGGAATGAAAGGCTGTTGGAAATCACATTTGAAAAGATCAGGGCACACCCAAAATTAACTGGACCTGCTAGTCTGACAAACAACATGCTATTTTATACCTCCATCTCGTCTGACAGGGAGGAAAAAGCAGAAAGCTCTGTTGAAACCAGAGTGTATAAAAATACTATTTTTTCCCTTTAGCTTATCAAGGCTTGCATGCTGATGTATTTCAGGGCTTATCCTGAGATAGTTTGAATGATACTTCTGACTAAGCCTAAATAAAATCCTGAACTTTCAGAACACACTAAAGGTAATTTGCAGCTTGTGTTAATGATGCAATGGATCTGCATAATACAGTTATATTAATGAGACTCCACAAAAATAGCACAAGGTCATGACTCTCATCAACAAAAATCAAGGTAAGCCCAGGTTAAGCAACACCAAACGGCTAAAGCTATGAGCAAACACAACTTCAGTGGTAGATGTGAAGTTTTACAGTATACATTCAGACTAGATTGAAAGGTTGTATTGCATTTCTAAAGCTAAACCAGCTACTGGTTGGAAATGTGATGTTTAATTGTGTACAGGGTAGACCAGGAATGAAAGTAACGCTTTTTGTTTCAGCATTAGTAACTCAGTGGTTGTTTGTGCTAGATCTCTCAAACTTTAATGAACAGTAGTTACATTTGTCTACTACAAATAAAACTCACTTGAACTTGTACTACACAATCACATATTATGTGAGTTAATGTCAAATACAAAGAGTTCCATTAGTAGGTTAGATTGTAACAGGCTGGGAATAGATGTTACAATTAGAGGTAATTTGCTGAAATAAGATTCACACTATCCAATTTATGCAAGAACATTTTTGAAGAACAAAGAATAAACAATTTTAAATGAAGTGAACAATTTAAAACAGAAAAAAAAATATTGTATTTCTTTTAGGACATTAAATTTAGCACAAAAACAATTGCTGTGTATGTTTGTGAGTGTTCGTGTGTGGTGCCATCCACTCATTTTTACACAAGTTTTGGAATATCATGTAAAAAATGCTGGATGTAAATTAGAAATGACAAGGTGAGCATACATTTTTAAAAAAAAAAACTAAAAAATTTAATGTGTCACAAAAACATGTGCTCATTACATTGATAATGTTTTTAGCCCCATAAGAATATAGGCCATAACAATGAAAGTCAAGACTTTACGTGACTCATGAGAATTCAAATGTAGTTTTAATCTCAAATGGGGTTTCCCGACAAACACGTACATTTACTTACATTTGCACAAGACACAAAACGTAACTACTGATGTATTGACACCACCTCACGCATACTTCGATGTATTTTACAAGCATTTAAACGTACAAGACTGACGTCATGCCGACACCTAAAACGTAAATCTATGTATGTAGAACAAGCATGTACACGACTTACAATTAATCCTACAAATACTGAATAATCGAAATATGGCGCATACAAACATGAAGTCAAGACATTACTATCTCATGAAATCAAATGTATTTATGTCAAATGTGTTTCTACAAAACTTACATTTACTCTACAATTGCACAGACACAAAAACGTAATACTGATTGCTTTACACCATCTACAACGATACTGACGTATTTACAGTATTTTAACGTACAATACTGATGTATTGACGACACCTAAAACATAAATAATTAACATATGAGCAACTTTACAGACTTACAAATTAATCCTTACAAATACTGAAATAAGAAGATATGCGCATAAACAATGAAGTCAAGACATTTACGTGATCTCATGAGAATTCAAATGTATTTTATGTCAAATGTGGTTCTACAAAACGTACATTTACTTACATTTGCACAGACACAAAAACTTATAATATTGATGTATTTACACCATCTATACATGCTGATGTATTTACAGCATTTAAACGTACAATACTGACGTATTGACAACACCTAAAACATAAATTATTTATGTATGAACAACTTTACAGACTACAAATGAATTCGTATGAATATTGAAATCGCGGCATTAAATTTATTAGTTTTGTGCAACAACGATTAGTTTCATAATCCATGGTATTATGTTTTTCAAGTGCAATGCACTATTACAAGACGTTTACCCCTCGTTTACTTAATATGAAATTATAACATTTTGTTCTGTTCTGTGTGACTTTTGCTGCCAACTTGTTTTAAATAATTACATAATGTTAAAAAAGGCTACACTTTAAAACCTTAAAATGAATAACATTTCTGCAATCATTTAACCATTACAAGTAATATTTACTTTGTTTGCCGTGGGACACAAAAGGCGTTTTCTCCGACTCTTTCTTCAACATCTTCATTTCCATCTTGAGCAGCCACTATAACCATCAATACATGTGCTGATGAACTCATTACAAATTCAAAAATTGGTGCTTCGAGTAGCTTTACGACAGGTTTTATGGCAGAAAAATTTAACTCTCTTTGGCTCTTGCCTGCTTTGTCACAGATTGTATTTATATTTATCCGCTAAAATGGATAGGTTTAGGTTTGGGAGTAGGTTAAGGGGTCTAAAAATCTAAAATCGCTTATTGATAAAATGATAAAATGCATTGATACAAATATCTTAATGATATAAAAGATTTGTAAATATTTAACGTTTTTAGCTAAAAATACGTAGAATTAATTTTTTTAAATGTTGTAATACTTCCAAATTGAAACGTTTCAGCATCGATAAAAACTTACACAATTTTGTGCTTGTAAACTTTGCGTACTAATACCTACATATAAACAATGAGACCAGGCTGATTTACCACATAAATCCCTTGGTGTGCAATAAAAATCTCACATGACTTTGCCTCAACAAAGGATGTGATTGGATAACTGGACTGGAATCATCATAAGGGGTTGGTTGTAAAAAATGTTATGAATTTGGTCATAACATTTGTAATGTTGCACACAGTCACATACCACTTCTCCTGTAAGCTTCAAAATGTGGTGGGTGTGTATGATATTGATGATTTATCAAACTGACAGTGTTACAACTGACCCTGTGTTACAACACTCCACTCTAGTGTATTTTTGGTTTGGAGGTTGAGGGACATTTACACACACACACAAAAGCTAAAATCAAATAGATCTTTATAACAACTGTATTACACATGCATGAATACTATTCATAATATACTGTATAACTATGCCATTACTACATGAATGCACTGGGAATAACTAGATAAGTGCCCTCATATACTGACAAACGTGTCACAATACCTCCTTAATTAGATGAGGCTTAAAAATGAAAAGTGCTATTATTAATTGATAAATCTTTCCTAATACCTTATTCAGTTGCAGACTGAATGCAGACTTTTGGTGGTATACTAAAATAAATATAACATTGCTACAATGAGGCAATTCATCACGCATTTGTACAAGACCAAATGGAACTTCTAAATTATCTAAGTTAACAAAGTGTGTTAAAAATGTAAAAAATTGGATGACCAATAATTTTTTGTCGAAGACACAGATATTATTTGGACCTCAAGACAGTACACAGAATCTCTTAGATTATAATTTGCATCTAGAGGGATGTACTGTTACTTTCTCTACAGTCAAAAATTTGGGTTAGGAAAATTGTCTTTTGAAAATCAGATTTATGTTACAAAAACAGCATTCTTCCCCATCTTAGAACATTCGCCACGCCATGAAAACATCTGCCTGTTTTTTTCTGATGCAGAAAGTTAGTTCATGCATTCATGACCTCAAGGTTGGACTATCGTAATGCACTGCTAGGTAGTTGTCCTGCATCTTCAATAAACAACCTACAGGTAGTCCAAAATGCAGCAGTTAGAGTCCTTACCAGGTCAAGAAAACATGATCACATTACCCCAATTTTACAAATTCTACACTGGCTATTCGTCCTGTATCCGTTATAAATCTAATATTACTACTTACTTTTAAGGCCCTTAATGGTTTAGCTCCTGCGTGCCTAACTAGTCTTCTATCATGCTACAATCCATCACACTCCTTAAGGTCGCAAAACGCTTTTTCAAAAGACTTTTGGTAGTACCTAGGATAGCAAAGTCCACTAAAGGTGGTAGAGCTTTTTTGCATTTGGCTCCTAAACTCTGGAATAGTCTTCCTGATAATGTCCAGGGCTCAAACACACTCGCTCTGTTTTTAAATCTAGATTAAAGACACATCTATTTAGCCAAGCATTCACATAATGTATCTCACAACCCTGTACTCCACCAACTTATCATTCTCCTACTTATTAACAAATTCTAATTTGTTTTTCTTTGTTTGAGAACAGCAGCTACGCCACTGGATTGGCATCCTGATGTAACTAGAATTACACAACTCAGTCTGGATCCACCAAACCTTTCAAAGATCTGCACAGCATGACCGCTACACCTGAAATCAGATGAATGCAACGATCGTTTCCCTCAGAGACTCAGAAGACCTCATATGATGGCCAACCCAAACCACCATGCAAACTATCAAATTTTGCTATAGTTTGATTGCAAACAACCTATACTCATTGTTGTGTTAATAATCTTCACCGTGTTTAAGACTTTTACCAGCCCAACAACAAACTACCAAATACACTCATAACTGCTACTATTTGTACTGTACATGTCTGCCATATGTCACATTCCACTTATGACATTGTCCCCCACTGATCGCTACTCAAAAGCTCAGTAGAAAAACTTTAATTTTCTGCGAAGCTTCTTTTGCAATTAATTTGTTAGTGAAAAGCGCGCTACAACAAATAATGTGAATTTAAATTCACTCACAGATTATTTGTCCATACCTAAATGGTGTAATGACCAAAAGATACCTTCAATGACACAGAGTTATTACAGTCGCCTACTAAATTGTTCATTCACGAGTTCCGTCAACATCTCTAATTACAATAATACTAAACAATTACTGTGAAGACATGGTTCCTAAATTGGTGGCGCGAACTACGGGCCCTTTCAATGAACCGCCTCATACTACTCCTACACACCGGTATCCTCTGTGGTGTAAAAAAAAAAAAAAAAAAGTTGGAGCAATCAATTGTTGAATATTGTTTATAATGGATACAGAGTTTGCCAATGTCTTTGACCAGCCCAGTTTGTGAGACATTGTGCTATAGTATGCTACATGTTTTCCTAATTATCGTGCATCATTTTAGAGTTTTTTTTAAATAGTTATGTTGCAGTTAATTTTATGTTTAAGTATGTTATTTCTAGAACATGTTGTAAACACAATATGTCACATTCTTATTATCTGGTTTACTGTACACAGTGCTAAAGTACTGTATAAGCGATCAATGCTTATTTCCCGTAATGCTATTTGTAAGGTATTTGATACTTTTAAAGAACATAATATTTGGTGCTCTGAGCAAGCATTGTATTGCAGTCTTTCACAATCAACACAATCAAACATTATTTTGGGAGAAACATTAAACAAGAGAACAATCTCATGCTTGAAACACCATTCTGCACAGAGATACAAACCTGTTTACCCTTTTCCTCATTTCTCATTATATATTTAATGAAGGTGTGAAACTTGTGAAATTAAGTTACAAACTTCTGCAGTTGTATAAGCGACACCAGAACTAGTTGTCACACTTTTTTACTCCAGTAAATGTTTCTCAGGGTACATTTATTTATGAAAGTGACTTTCTGTCGTTTCACTGTTATCGTTGTGCAAGTATTCCCCGGGGGTGTACTTTAAATATTCAGATGAATGTAGAATTAAAGGGTTCAATGAATGCTGTCTAAAAAGAACATTTTTTGTGTATTTGGTGTCAATTTGAAAGGTGGTTATGTATAATGCGGTTTAAATTAAAAAAAAACACATTATTTTCACATACTGTACATTATTGTTTTCTCCTCTATGCCCCGCCTTTCTTAAAACTGTCCTATTTTTATACAAAGCTCTGATTGGCCAGCTATCCAGTGCGTTGTGATTGGCCAAATACATCAAGCGTGTGACGGAAATGTTACGCCCCTCACATACTGTTGAAGCCGTGTCCCGGCCGGAGCGACGAGACAAAACCAATAAAAACCATTACAAACGAGGCATTTGTTGCATCCGGTGTGGACATAATTACTGATTATAATGATTATACTGTCTTTTTACGTGTTGCGTTGCGTTGCATTGCGCCGCGTAAACATAAAACCATGTTTTCATTTGTGATCGGAGAAATGACAAACAACAATTGCTACTCTACACTGCCCAAAACTCGCGTTTGAATCATCAGTGGCAAATCCTTTAAATGAAAACTTACTTACAGAATGTGAGTCAGAACAGCCGGCATTGTAGTCAACTCTCCCAGGATCAGTAAACAGTCCTCCATAAAATGTGCTGCACACATCTGGATATTTGTGTTAAACTGTTCGGGAACAGTGTTGTAAATAAAACTTAACCACCGATTTCTAGTCGTGTCCTCTGTTGGAAGACCGAACAAAGTAGTTTCGCTTTCGCAACGAAAAACACGGCGGGCTAGCGTGAGGGGAAGCCCCGGCTTAGCGTGCGCTGAGGCCGGTATAGAGTGAGCTGAGGCCGGGCTAGCATGAGGGGAAGCCCCGGCTTAGCGCGCCTACACTGAGGCCGGTATAGAGTGAGCTGAGGCCGGGCTAGCATGAGGGGAAGCCCCGGCTTAGCGTTAGCTGAGGCCGGGCAAGAGTGAGCTGAAGCGGCTGTACATCTCCAAGAACGGCGCGCATACCGGCGGATCCGACGAATGATAGCGACTTACCACATGTGGACGACCCCAGCTGAATTCCACTTCATCCGCGGTGGACAGTTGATGGATTCCCTCAGTAAAGTCCCTAACTTCATCCAATTGGTTGATTGCGAGGTTATTCCCATTTTGATCCAGGAACATGTCCTCCTTGTTTAAAACATGTTTTTAAAGTGTGGATTCGTGTCACAATAGGTACCTGAGGGTTTCCGTGCTCACATAATCATAGGGTAAACTGTCTAACACTATTACACATCTTAATCTGATGTAATGTATCTTTGATGAAAAATCTATTCAAACCGGACAGGGTGGGAAGCAATAGCTTATTATGTGAGAGATGAAGAAGGTGATGGCTAGACATCAAAATCAATACGCCTCTGACATTTTAAACCAGTCAAGTGTACCACACACGGTCTGCCTCTGGAAACCCTTGATGCTTTATATATGAATCTTTAATATTTGTCTCCTGTAATTCAGTGTACAGTGACAAATCACACTTATGATTTTATGTTATTCATCTGCCTTGAAGCTAGCCACAGGCTTGCAAATTTGCAAATCCTTTAAAAAGCATGTTTACGTCAACTCTATGCAAAGGTTAAGTGTTATTCATTTCTTAGGGGTTAAGCAACCTGTAATTTTGTAGCTAATTAGCATACAGTAGAGTTGGTGCCAAAAGGTACCATGGTACAAAAACAATATATTTACATGGAAGCAAAATTAGGAATGCAAAATGCACCAATGCATGCTTTCAGAATGCAATTTTGATTGATTAGGGAATTTAATAGCTGATTATTATTAAATATTCACATTCTTACAAGAAATGCTGAGCATGCATGACAGAGGTAAAAGGAGGCATTTAAGAAGATTATGCTGTCAAATTTTGGGTTTTGTGCCGTTATTCATGTTCGGGTGTGCCTATTTGAGCAAAGCAAGTGAATTGTTGATATTTTCTTACTAAATTATAATGTCT